>JAQBSW010008349.1:0-34808 GCA_029291075.1 Eudiplozoon nipponicum | reverse complement strand
ATTTATATCCATCAGGTGTTATCATCAACAACTCCAGCTAGTGTTAATATCCAGTACTCACCAACACAATAACCGCGAATGGTATTTGACTCGGCTGCTGCTTATATTACATGGTGTGGTGCGTGTCACTGTGTCGTGGCCTGGAGTATACTAACTTCACTGTCCCTAGGTACATTCATTAGAATATTTCATCTATTCCACATTCTTCTACCAAGCTCTTATAGTAGTTAAAGGGCAATATCAGCTCCCTACTGATGAAGTCACCAGTAAGCACGAAACGAATGTGAATGAGATTATACTTTTCCGTTCATTGCTTGCCTTTATTTTATCCTTCACGGGTCACAACTGAACTAATTTGTTACTAGGTTCGCAAAACCTAATACATACTTAATATTAGTTGTTTGTAGCTATCGCCGCACACACACACACACACACACACACACACACACACATATATATATATATATATATATATATATATATATATATATATATATATATATATATATAATCAACCGTTTTATCTTCCTTAACCATCTGTCGAGTTATACATTTATTCTGCTAACATAAAAACCAATTCTTCTAAGGATGCTGCAGAAATCATATGTTTACTTGAAGTATGCTGACTTTATTAAGCACCGTTGTTTATGTTAAAAATCACATTTAAAAAGCGTGCTTCGATTGTACAACAAGTTTAAATAATAATAATATATTATTTATTATAAGTTTCTGAGACTCGGCCAGTGCCTCCAAATCTCTGTTGATCCGTCGGAGTCTTGCGATTCTTTTGAATGAACTTCCTCCCCAAATAGAATCATTTTCATGATATCAGCCTAAAGATGTGTACCTACAATGGCAAGCTGCTAAGATTTAGAAACCAACGGAAATTGCTCAGAATTGGAGGTGAGAGCTGCATATCTTATTTTGTTTTCCATATATAGCGATTAAGTTTGATCCTCACAAGTCAGTTGGCCGTCGTACTCCGATGATGATCATGGAAGGTCGAAACGCGTTAGTGCGTTGCGACTGTCGGTAATTTTTTATATTGTTCGACAACTAGTTAAATACAATGGGATTGGTGTTTACTTCAAGCTCGCAAACTTCATTTAAAGAATTGTTACCATCCTCTGCGCAATCAATTATTATTTAAATGTATTTGTCAGTATATACTAGGAATTGTATAGTGTGTAAAGGGCAATTCATCCAGTAGACCGGTTTCGTCCTTATCGGGATCTCATCACGTACTTTCTAGAATTTGACGCAGACAGGGCTCAAACCTGGACACGTCTGCTTTGGAATCTTGTGCTCTAACTACTGAGCCAAACTGGTGCAGACTACACACAATTCTTAGCTATATACTAACTAATGTTTATTGGTTGGCCTTTCCTTTAGGTGGGGACTATATAGCATTCCTTCAGCCCTAAAGTGCCAACCAACCATCCCCAATCTGTCATTATATAACAGATTCCACGTTAAATATGGATGTGGTATTGAAATGAACTAGAGATGCTGTCGGTAATGACGGGACGAGTATATAATAAATACTAACGTTTTATTTCTCTTAATATTTTGTACAATGTTCGTTATTTGACACATTTGGTGTGGACAGAAACGGGTTAGTTATTTATCATCTAAGTGTCCATCTTTCACTCCATTAAATACACGTTATTTTTATCCAATGTTCTATCTGACTAACAAAATGTCGCGTGTTTCCTGAAAAGTCAACTTGATGATGTTATCAATATACAAGAATACACAGGAATATATATGTGTGCATGAATATACGCATATTCGTGCAGATAATGCTATAATTTGACGACCGCTGCTGATATATTGTGATTGACAGTTTTATCACAATCAAATGCGTGAACAATGCCCATCTTCTGGTAATGCCTCTTTGTACACTTTTTAAAAGTCTATTCCAACTGTTTCTCGACATCCCTCATATTCTATTTCATCTCGCAAACAAGTTGAAAAAATTCTAATGCATTAGTTGAAGTTAAGCCGTTTTTAAATTCATTTTGAAGTATTCACATAACGAAGAAATCTTTATTTATTAACAAATTTCCATCACATTTTATGTAGTAGACACTGCGTAACTGGTAGCAAGTAAGATCATATAGGACCAGAAGGAAACGTATCTAAATATGTGGAACTGGAGGCTGACTCTATTACTACTTGTATACAATTCATGTTGGGGTTAGCCTCGTCACAATGTCCAACATTTCTTGAAGTAATATATAGTAGATTTTGGGCGTAATGTCTACTCACACATATGAATCACCAGAAAGCACGAAGCGCATATATATATATATATATATATATATATATATATATGGGATAATAACATTTGTTTATGGCATATACTTCCAATCATACTTTAACCAATCTGTTACTATGCCCACAATACTCAATACATAATGGGTGCAATGATTTCAGTCAGCTGATTCATGTTCATGCCTATTCAACAGAATGTATGAAACCTAAATTTTGATTTGTCAAATAATACTAAAAAAGTGGACGTTAAAATATCCCAGGTATATGTGAGTCACACAACTTTGGTGTCACTTCCTATTAATCCTTTCACATATGAACAAAAATGTTTACGCACTATATCAATGCAGAATCAAATAATACGTTTGTAGATGACTGAAAACTGAGTATGGATGACGGCAAGGTTAGCGCGTAGGACTGAGGACTAGACTTCAAAGCAAATGTTTTTAAGCCCAGTCGCGGCAAATTCCGATATGTATAAGCACGGTTTATATTACATATAATGAGATGGCTTTGGAGACGTATTGTCGAAGTTCTTATATGAAATTATATATGTAAATTCGTATAGGAGATTTTACCGTCTAATGTTTCATATACATTTACCGAATATATAATGATTATGATCTTGAAATATTTGAACTAATTTTTTTACTAGATGCAGAACACCAAATACTCAGTTGCAAATATATTCGGTCTCGCAACAAACAGCATATAATAATTACATATTTAGTTGAATGATGTCATGATTTCCACGAAATGTGCCAACTGATCATGATCATGGCCAGAGTGTATGGATTTGTTGGAGTAACAAGTGTTCAGAAGTAGTTGTAATTCCCAGTTTTGGCGAAATATAGCATATCGTGAAATCAATTGCTTCGGTAATGTGTACCGACTCTGCAGTCATAATATTAGTGCTCTTTAAGGGCTCGGTACATATTATATATAGTAAAATGGATTTGAAGTCGCCATGTCGAAGACTTAATATTAAGTTAGCACAAAACCATGTTTATATGCATTCGTATAGGACATTGTACCATCAAACTGCCCCACATTCCTTGACCAAATGTATAATGTGCGTAACGCGTATTACCAGCTCTTACTGATGAGTCGCCAGCAAACAGTTGACTTTGGCTTACACATCTGATCCAATTTCAACTTAATTTTTATAAGCTGCACAACACCTAATACAAAATTGCCTATATATTAAGTTTCCAGAACAAAACGCTTATTAGTACTTTGCGAGTTCCCAATGTGTACGAAGCCAGATATCGTGATGAATCACCTTTGCTACTTTGTTATAGGCATACTTATATATATATATATATATATATATATATATACTTCTGTTCAAAAATTTACCACAGTATGGACACCGACCTAGGCACGATTGATTCTCAGTTAGACTCTAGCCACTGCTCCACCTGGCCACACTCTGCACATAATTTTCATTTATGTTCGAATATGTGGTTGATTAGCCTTTTCTTCAGGTGAAGCCAATATAACGAAAGGTTGTGGATTATTAATTTGAACATTAGGTCAATAGTTACGCCACAAACATACAAGGATGATACATCAAATTGCGTATAGTGTGCAACAGGGCAGCGCAGTGGATTGAGTTTCAGACTCCGCTCTGTTTGCGGCATATTTCTGAAAAGTAATAGATGAGTTCGCAGTAAGGTCCTGACTGGATTACTGTATAAATTGCATTTGCTAACTTTTGAAATCCTTAATTGTTATTCATATACATACACACACACACATATATATATATATATATATATATATATATATATATATAATTGGATTTTTATTTATATGAAAAAGCAGTTATCGTAATAATTGTTATAACCAACTGCGTAATTAATTCTTGTTTAATTATATAAACCGTCAATTCAATACCACTGACTCAGGTCGAGTTGGGTCTGGTCTTTAATAAAAGATTGGTTAATGCTCTTTAGATATTTAAGTAATAAGTAATATAACATAGGCTCCACGTGAAGTTATGGGTAAGAAAATAAAGTTTAGTAGATAATTTTTGTTGTTGATTTGTTCATCTACTTCCAGACTCTGAAGTAAATTCAGCCGGAATTGAGTACAATTTCGGCAAAATTCTGGACAGCATTATATATTCGCCAATAAGGTCAATATTGCAATACAGTTTAACAATAATTGATTGCGCGGGTGGTGGTAGCAATTCTTTAAATCAAGTTTGCTAGCTTGAAGTAAACACCAATTCCATTGTATTTAACCAGTCTTCGAACAACATAACGAAAATACCGTCAGCCGCAACGACGTGAATAGATATGGAAATCAAATTTAGATATGCGTCTCTCACCTCTGGGCAGTCTCGCATACATTGAACTTAACTGGACATGTCGGCTGCATACTTTCTACGCAGCCACGAACATTAACTGTGTGCAGCTTTCGCCACATATGCATTTATAGGCAATACAATTTAACAATAATTGATTGCGCGGGTGGTTGTAACGATTCATTAAATCAAGTTTGCGAGCTTGAAGTAAACACCGATTCCATTATATTTAACCAGTCGTCGGACAACATAACAAAACTACCGCCAGTCGCAATATTGAACTATTGAATGGGCTGGCATTGCTACATGATGCGATGTCAAATTTATATATATTTATTTGTGGGACTGGTGTATCTTAATTAGAGAACCTTGATGTAAAGCATTATTGACATTGTTAATTCAAATTATTAAACACTAATTTTGGTAGCGTATCGAAGTCGTATAAACTTATAAAAGATTGCGTCTCATGTTTTAAAAATTATGAAGCTATCTGTGGAAGTTTTCAGCATCGTGTTGCACAAAGCAAAATCATTTGACGAGCACGCACAATTATTTAATTTAACATTGGCATATGAATTAATCATCGGATGTCAAATATATTCATTACTTTTCTGCACATGATTCTGGTTATGTAAATATTATTAATTGCTCTAGCTTAAATATATCGTCCATTTACATTTCTCGAAAATTTGTCGACTGCAATATATATCGCATGAGGACTGACGGAATCGGATCTAAAATTTTAAACTTTGATATATTTTTTTTCTTGATGGCTGAATACTAATATTTTAATATTGCCTATTGCATAACTAGGATCAAATTAGTTCAAACTGTACTAGAAAGATATAAGCAAGCAGTATAATCGTGGCGGCATATTCTGGTCAGTACGTGATGAGCTCCCAATAAGGACGAAACAGTCCACTAAATGAATTTCCTTATCCACACAATAAAATACGTAGTTTATTCAGACAAATATATGTTCATAATGGATCAGGTGTTTTTATCCAATTCACACACTTGATTAGCAGTAATTGGTACCACCGTCCGTTTAAGTATATAAATGTTCATTTCAATTCGACTTCCCCATGTAACGTGGTGTATTTTCTACAATGACAAATTGTGGATGGTTAGTTGGAAGTTTAGGTCTAAGGCTCCACAGAAAGGAAAGACTAACGAAAAAAATTACTTCGTATATAATTGAAATATTGTGTATGGCAGGTTAGCTTTAGTGGTTAGAAAAACATATTCCGAAACAGATAAGCTCAGGTGCGAGCCCTGTCCACGTCAAATTCTGGACAGTACGTGATGAGTTCCCAAAAAGAACGAAACCGGACTGATGAATGAGTTGGCTTGTTCATACTATACAGTACGTAGTTAATACTGAAAAATGTCTATTCGTAAAGGGTCAGATGTTTATCTCAAGATAGCAATATTGATTTAAATTATAATATCATTCAGATTATGCTTCTTGTAGCTACTGGTGATTCATAAGTCGGATCAGTCATTATAACCCAAACTCACTATATATTTGATCACCATCCAACTATCATAAATTTCTCGACCTTGTATTAAATGGTTTTTAGTCGTACTGATTGAACTTGTGTAAGAACAAAACGCATGTGTAGATGAGATTACACCTTCTCGTAGCGCTGATTTTGGTCTACCCCCAATCTTGCTTAACTCATTTGTTAATAGGAACGCAATAACAAATGTATAATTATCCTTGAGTTTTAGCGGCAAAACCGTCTATAGATAAAAATTATCATCCAATGAAAATCACTCTTAATTCTAAAATATTTTAAATAGTTAGACACTGTTTTCTGTGGAGAACTAATATTTATGCAATTGTGTGTGATGTGTTGCGGACTTAGTAACAGATAAGTTCACATAGGACCAAAGTCAGTATGAACGTAAGGTATAATCTCATGTACAACTAAGTTTCGTGCTTACTATTCAATGATTTATTTCGTTCAAATCGTTATTACCTATTTCAAATAAACCTTAACACAGTATTTCTACAAACGCAAAAAATTGTTTTAGGAACATTGTCCGACATATTTCAGACTGTCACGGTCATCGTAAGAATACGATTACAAATAATAACGAAAATGAAACGAAAATTGATATATGATGTATTGAAGATCAAAAACTCAGCTCTCTTCACCGGTAGTTTCACAGATATTTTACTTGACTAATACATCAGTTGAAGATATTCTTATCTGTTACAATCACATGTTTATTGCCGCTTTCGCACCATTAAACTATTTTAGAATGATATTGTCATTTATTGCACGGTTAGCGACAAAATGTATTATTACTGTGCGTAAGAACCTTCAAATCATGGAAGATCAAAAGGCGCTGGTACGTTCTGTTAACGGCGGTTTCGCCCAGGTGTGCGTCTGATAGCATAAATTTATATTGGTGTTCATCTAAATTAAAATAATGGTTTTCAATCGATGATGGCTTAAATGTAGTTGACTTCTTTGGTTAGCATCTAGTCTGCTAAGTAGGTTGGTGTAAGGCCAAGAGATAGATAAATAAACAGATAAAAGAAGAAGTTATAATAGAAGAATGAAAAGATATTGATTATTTAATTAATATCTTTATTGACCAATAATTCCGTTTTATGAGCAAAGACGAGGCCGATCAAATTTCATTAACATTGTAAATTCTCCTACACATAGCCCTATTCAGAAATTTAACTCAGTATACTTTGTCATTTTGTAACTTTAGTGTGAAGTATTATTGGGATGCATAAAATTTCATTTGATACGCAAGCTCCGTTGACATAGAAGTCAAGTCCAGGATTCTCATGGCCCACATATTTTAATGGGAAGCAAAATGTCACATATTTCAATTTATTAAGTGGAGTGCGATTTTCACTCCTCCCTTTTTTCTGACTCCCCCCCTCGATATTTAAAGCCGTTAGAAAGATGATACGTTGCGAGAATGATCGCGTATACACATTGTAACACTATAAGTCTAACCATAAATGAATATATATATATATATATATATATATATATATATATATATATATATATATGAAGTGATATTTCATATTTACATGGAATAGGCTCTAAGTAAAAGGTTACTTAATTTGGAGGAAAGATATTTAAAACTATTTTTAAAATGTGAATTGAAGTATACTGTGTGCGTTTATGTGAGAGAACGTTTTGAGAAAGAGAGAGTTATGAATATGAAACTTTGGTGAGTGCCCTCGACTTTCCTATTTTGAATAATACAAAGTATTATAGTGTCATTTTTCACAGCAGTTACTGTTAGAAGAAACTTTTGGAATTTGAGAAGCTTATTCACACCCGATAAAAGCAATCTCTACCTAAATTTGAAGGTAGGTGTTAAAAACGTTTTGAAAGCTTTCTTTAAAATTAATCCCGAGGAATGTATTGGATGTCCACATTTATTGCCTTTTCAATCATCTTTCTTTCTCCTAAACAACGTTCTCCGCCTCATTCAATTTCAATGTTTAAAATGCCCAATTTTAAAATAAATATTCTTTCTCAGTTGCCAAATTTGCTGTTAAGGATAGTCATGTGATTGCTAAATTGTTGATCACCCAACCAAAGATTGAATAAATGTACGCATATCAGGCTTACAAGCTGTAATGGGCTCTCAAGACATGAATAGATTTCTATTTACTTAGTGACCAAGTTTAGGGTGATAAACAAATGCGCCAACGGCTACGAAGCTTCAGATAACTTTACCTGAGTTCTGTTGTGACAAACACAGAATTGTTCCCAGTTGCTATTTTCATTTTAAAAAATTACCGGACTAATTTTCGCGTCCCTTCAGATCGCAGCTCGTGTCAAATCATTAAAAAAAACTTAAAAAAGAAAGCTTTAAATTTATTTTTATTAATTACTGATTAATTTGTGATAATTAATTTCAGATGTGCTGTAAAATGATAAACATACCCTAAATAAGGCGTCCTGATTTTTTTTCTATGAAAAGATGCACTGGAAGAAATCCTCTGTTAGTCCAATCATAGATCAGGCAATTATAAAATGCCTAGTTTCGCAATAATTTATTTCTTTTAAATAAATGAATAAGCATAGAAGAACCCAGAGATTTGATATCCAAAGAAGCCTTTCAGATGCTAGTGTAAGCAATTCTGTAAATCAAGTTTGCAAGCGCGAAGTAAACACCATACCTTTTTTTTAACCAGTCGTCGGACAGCACAGCTAAATTACCGCCCGTGCCTGGACGGTACAAATTTTTCCACATTCTTCACTCTAATTTATAGTGATGAGTTGACAGTAAGCACGAAACCAATGTACATAAGATTATACTTTCCGTTCATGCTGTCTTTGGTTTGTTCTGGTCATATTGGAACTAAATGGCTCCAAAAATATGACCTGTTCAACATTGTATATAATTATATATATATATGTATATATATATATATAGAAGTTATATATATATATATATATATATATATATATATATATATATACATTGTTTTCTCAGCTGTATCTATAGTTAAACTAAGTTTGGTGGTATTGATGTAAGTAAATATAGGCAGAGAGAGAGAGTATATATATATATATATATATATATATATATATATATATATACATACCGTTTTTAGTATGAACTAAGCTTTGTATAATGTAGAAAATGCAGCACAACATGAAACTGATCTTACAGAATGAACTCACAATTTTTGGAAAATTATATATCAGCTGTAGTTGTCCGGTATATATTGTACTTAAATGGAAATACCCGCTGCAAAATCGTAACAAACTCACGAGCTTATCTATTTTGTACCTATCATCACACGTTAAAGTAATGCATTTAAACAATCACTGACTATTCGCGATGTAAAATAGTTCTTTATATCAAATTTGAAAATTCGAAATAGAATCCGAGACATGATCGTCATCTGAGTACGACGGAAAACTGACTAAGGAGAATCAAACCGCAATGCATATCTATGGAAAATCAAATTAGATATGCGGCTCTCAGCTATAATAGTCCCGAATAAATTGTACTTGACTGGAAATTGAGGCTGCATAATTTCTATGCAGTCACGAGCATGAACTTTTTACAACCTTGGCCGATTGTGCGTAAAATATACATTGATTGCGGAGTTGAGCATAAAAATTATTTAAATCAACCAGTCGTACAGCATGGCCAATTTGCAACAATTAATAATATTCACGCGTTTTGTCTTATCAATAGGGCAAAACATCAAATCTACGCCTGAGAATCGAATTGAAATTTATATATATATGTTTTGGAAAATCAAGCCCTCCTTACTTAGTTTGTCGCGGAATTGTTGCGTTGTATGACAGGTTAAATGCAATGAAATTAGTGTTTATCTGAAGGTCTATAACTTGCAATGAATGCATATTTACTCCCACTCAAGTCTCAAAGTCCAAATACTTGATTGTAGAACTATGCTCTCCGTAGAACTGTTTTATAATTCATTAGGGCATTGTTTTTGGTTTATGAAATGTGATGATAGAAAAATGTTCATTTCTTTTATCCTCAGACAATCACTGCGTTCAGGGTTCTATTGAACTTAGATACTGTTTGTTGCGGATAACTAATATAAATGGAGGTATGTATTGGGTTTTTGGAATTTAGTTGCGAAATTAGTTCAGATTTGACCAGAAGGATAAATCAAATACAGCATGAACTGAACGGATAATCTCCTGCGCATTCGTGTCGTGCTTACTGGCAACTTCTCAGTAAGCGCCGGGATTACGCCCTTTAACCACTACATATTTCGGTGAGGAATGTGAGATAATATATATTGAGTAAAGGGCGTAATATCGGCTCCTACTGATGAGTCGCCCGTAAGCACGAAACGAATGTGCATGAGATTATACTTTCCGTTCATGCTGCCTTTGGTTTATCCTTCTGGTCACAACTGAACTAATTAGTTACAAGGTTCGCAACACCTAATACATACTTCTATTGAACTTTTTTTAAATCTTGTGATAATCTGTAAAGTGAAGAAGATAGCCGCCATAGGATGTCGAAATATTTTGAAGATAAAAACAACTGGAATTCAGCCTGTGTCAGTTAAAACACAGATCAGGTAATTTCGATTAATCCAGTTTCGCAATTTTTCATTCATTTAAGCGACGTATCCATTTGTTTCATTTTTAGAACAAACAAAAATTTTATTTTAATTTGCAAATTTCAAATAAAAATTAAATCAACAAATTTAAACACATTTTCCTTAACTGCCAAGTATAGTTAAATGTTGAATTACTTTGCTAATTGCTTGACTTCTTGTTTTGAATTTTGTCGCACTTTCTTCTGTGGGACAATTGATAACACTCACAGGTCGGTAAAATCTTGAATTATTGACATTTCCACATGCACCGATTGATGAGTTCTCACTTGCCCCTTCATTTTGAAGCCCTCCATCATCTGCTTCTCTGAAAATGACGTTGGATCAAGATTTTACACTCATTTTACGGAATTTTCTGGACTTCGTTTCCAGTCCCATCTTCAGGGTTGAAACCTTTCGCACTAGAAATAAACATTTGCGACAAATTGTTTTTTCCTGTGCGCATCGTTTCAACCCTGAAGTTGGAACTGGAAATGAATTCACGAACATTCGGGGAAAACAGAGTGGAAAATCTTGTTCCAACGTCATTTTCAGACAAGCAGCTGATGGAGGGCTTCAAAATGGAGGGACAAGTGAGAACCCACCAATCAAGGCCAAAAATCGGTGCACATGGAAATGTAAAGGATTCAAGATTTTACCGACCTACGAATGCTATCAATTGTCCCGCAGAAGAAAAATGCAGCAAAACTTACAACTAACTATAGTAACTTATACGAACAATCACGATAAATGAACCAAATATAAAGGACTAACCAAATGTGCGATAAATAGATTTCTTGATAAGTTGAACTGCTGCTTTTTATTTATTGTTAATCGACGTATACTTATATTTAATTGAATTTATAATAGCTAATATCTCGACGCAACCACTATTTCAGGTCATTGATCTCTTAACATTTTATGAGGCCAGAGTAGAAGGCTTTACAGCCGCGCACTGAGAATGACGTTAGATGGTAGAAACGCGTCAGCACGTAAGATAAACTGTAGTTTTGCAGTATTATGCGACCCTTTAGATGCATTGAGACGCGTGTTTTTTTAAGATCGCAAACGAAATTTAAAAAAAGAGCTGTTAAAATGGTTTATATTCATACTTTTGATTAAATTTAGCCTACCTCTAAAACCATTTTATAGGTATAATGCACAAATATAATACATATGCTATTTAAGCATATTTCAGTAAAGTCACTCCTTTAAAGATTTTATTTGAAGTCGGACATGATACTGTTACAATATGCATATGCACAGTAGGTTGCATCGTCAAACCGTCCAACATTTCTTAACAACATATATTTTGAATTTTAGATATGGTATCGCGTTCTGTTGATGAGTCGCCAATAAGCAGAAAATGCATGTGTACCTGAAAAGGTATCTCTTGATTAATTTCTCAGAATTAAATACTTATGGTACATGATGTTTCACATTTAACTGCTACGCCTTTTAAAAACAAGTTTGCGCTTCCGCGATTAAAAAATCTTACTTTAGTTCAAAATTAATAGTATTGTTACAAGGATATCAGTTATTAACTCCAGGATGACTTTGCGATTAAGTTAAATTCCACCAATTACAGTTGGTGGTGAAAGACCTCGATATTATTTGGCTTCCACCTATTTTCTCAATGAATGCAAAACCGTAGCCTTGTAGATGGATTTCATTGTAGTATTATCTTCATTTAAGTAAAAATTGCATTTATTATTGAAGTACTTTTACATGTGGCGTGGTTAGATAACCACATACGTTAAATGAACATTGGTTATACGGGTGGTGATAACATGTTGTTAAACAAAGTTTGCGATCTTGATAAAAACTCCAGTCCCATTATATACATATGTTTTTCAGGTTTACGGAACAATGTATAATATAGAAAAAGTAATCCATCCGGCAGACCAGTTTTATTCTTAATGGCACCCTTTCATGTTCTGTACTGCATTTTCCGCGAACGGGGCACATCTGCATCGGAAGCTGCATTAAATTGGGAATTACATTTACATAATTAAACTAACATTGGTTGCGCAGTCGGTGATAATTACTTAAATGAAATATGTAACTGAAAATTTTGTGTAGTTTGTGACAAGTTGGCTCAGTGGTTAGAGCAAGAGACTCCGAAGCAGACGTGCCTAAGTTCAAGCCCTGTTCGCGCCAAATTCTGGAAAGTATTGGAATAGATTTCAATAAGGACGAAAGAGGACTACTGGATGAATTCCCTTTTCTACATTATACAATGCTTAGTTGATACTGACAAATTTATTTACATAATGCGTCTGTTAGCTAGAGATCAGAAATATAAAGTACGGGAGCTTTCACTTACAACGCGACGAAACGAATTACAAGGCTATGTTACGCGTAATAATTTAAGCTTCGGAATAAGTGTCACAATACAAAATAGTCTTAATTCATTATCAATAACTTGTCTGTTATCGGTAATCTCACTTGCAATTCCATGCATTTGTGGACTTCGCGCCATTTACGTTTTTTTGCAAATGCGTTATATTCTCCGAGCATTATAAAATATTATTATTATTATTATTATCGCCATAGTTTTAGAAAAAAGCGAAAGTAAGTACAAAAAACTTTATTGAAATATTATTAGTTTCTATACAGGGTTATCGCATTGATTGTTGAACAAGAGAGGAAAATGTAACGATTTAGAAAAAATATTAAAAAGAGCAGCAAATCGAAGATCATTTAACATTCATCGGTAGGTAGCACATATACGAAGTGAAAATATGGCGTACGTCAGTTCCTTTATATCTGTATGCATATATATTTCGTTTCTATATTTATACATTATTACGTTTTTGTAACTTTCAGAGGGCGAGTCAAGCACAAATACCATAATTTTACTCTCTGCTACGTGTATTATATTTGAAATAGCATGGCATAGCATGCTGTCATTTTCAGGTGGAAACATTTTATACTTGTTTATCAATTGATCCACGAGACAATTTTTGTTTTCGAATCATGGGTCTCGGCGATGAAAATGCCATTTTAAATATCTAAGCTATTCGAAATATTTCACATAGTTAACTGATTTGCAGATATTCGTTATTATTGCTAGTGACCCGGTGTTTTCTTACAATTAGTAGCATATAATTATGCGAATCTGAATCGGATGCGATAGTTTGACAATTTCACCTATCGCGCACGGCTCAAAAACATGCGAAATTCCTTCGAACATCATAATGGCAACCAATACAACCACTGACACGAATAGAGGAGATATGATAAAGCATACGATCATTTATCTGGCTATGAGTAAATGGGAATAAATCTTCCATATTTTAAGAAATAAAAAATGTTATGTAATTGCATTCAAGAAACGGTGAAATTAAAAATCTATTACTATATATATATATATATATAAATATATATATATATATATAATTTTATTAGATATGTCTTCTTAATGTGGTATGTTCTTTGTATCAATCTGACAAATTGCTATTTAGAAATTCAGATGATCCCCACCGGCCAACCCACTTAGTATAAATTTTATATTTGTAAGCAATGCGGCGGCGTAGCGGATATCTTGCATCCCTCCGAACCAAATGCATCCTGGCTCGTATCTGGGTCCTGGCAATCCTTGCTAATTATTTGATTCTTGTTTTTTAATGAAGGGTATTTTTTTAAGTGCTATCATTTTTCATTTGGAGTTTTCGCCGGTCTTAGCCAAGTGACAATCTAAACTGTCCGCTCTTCACGTAAAATATATCCAAATAATGGGAACAAGTGTAAAATGTTATGAATTCATTACGCTGAACTTTTTACTAAATTTTGACAATTTATCTTGGCATGATTTTAATATTGGTGAATTTGTACTAGTTTGCCCCTCAACTAACCAGTGATATCACTCTAAATTATGCCAATTCATGTGGCAAGAAAGAGAATAGACATAGAATCCGTTTTATGACTATATACGTGTACGTGGTTATATTTAAATGAATTTTTTTAGTTATAGGCATACGCGCACACACGAATATTATGCACGTTTGTCCATTGAAGGGTCATTGCTTGGTATGAGATCACTGTAGTTTCACTTATATTAACGTACATGTATATATAATAACATTTAATTGAACGTATAAAATTAATATATACAAACCCATACATGACGCATCGTTATGTAGTGGAGTGTCATTAATTCGTATGAGATCACTGTAGTTTCACTTATATTAACGTACGTGTACATGAAATAATATTTAAAGGTATGTATATCCATTATATATAATATCGCATATATATATACATATATATATATATATATATATATATATATATATATATATATATATATATATATATATATATATATATGACGTGCATCCTTATTTATCATCAAAATCCTAAAACAAGAAATGAGGGAAGTGAAAACCTTGGTTCGAAATAGCAAAGGATCAGATACTTAAGAAATACAACTATGTGGTATATATATATATATATATATATATATATATATATATATATATATTTATATATAAAGCCAGAGACCATCATTCGTTAGAATGCTCGCATTTGCATTCTCAGAAAATTTGTACATTTAGGTACATATATATATATATATATATATATATATATAATGTATTGAATAAACAAGAAACAGACAAACGAGAATGTTAGAAATCGATTTTAATACATATTCATCTTCTGTTATGTTTGGTTGTAGCCTACGTAATGCATTGCGTATTTCGTTATTTATACTTTAACTACAAAGTAAGCAATCACACGGACAACTTGATAAAAAATGCCTTCATAAGTATACAGTTTGTGAAAAAGATTTAAGTTAATGACAAATGTACTACCGTTAATGGACTTTAAAAGATTTCTTTAACATCGTCATGATATAATTGAATTGATAATATCTGCGAAGGTATCAGTGGAAATTTGGCATCACAGTTTGAATAGATGAATAGAATCAAATTATCTGTTGACAAAGATTTTCTTAAAATTACAATATAATAAAAATGTATATAGAAATTTTCTCCAAACTTTTCTTTGCTCTAACCACTGGATGGCAGGCGTAATAGGTTTGATTTAGCCATGATGAAACATAAAATATATATTATGAGCCGTTTGTTTCAAATCAATTAATTAATTCACAAACATGATTTATGATTTTCTTCATTTTAAGCTAAAAATAAAAATGATTATTTTTTCATTTTTGGAATACGTTCTATTGTATATCATTTATCAAAGGAGACAGTAAATTTTGTCGATAAGCGTCTAGTTTACGAAGATTGCCAGATGTGTTCTTATACCAAATATATTAGCTATGCTTAATCAAATGTCACAACTACATATGCCGAAAACTCGCAGTCGGAACTGTGTTTTTACGATGAGTTATAGTCTGCGGGCCTATTCTACCTTGTAACCCGACACAAAACTATTATAACTGATGTGGTTGTAATAAATCCCGTTCTTCTAAATACAAATTCAATTCCGGATTCAGAGCAAAAACGTGAGTCTTCTTAATCAAATTCGGAACTTGTAGTGAAATTTGACTGTTCTATCAGTTCTGAAATTGCAAGTCATGTTAAGAGACTTTGGTTCCGTGTTTGCCAAAAGGAAACAAATGAAATCATTTGTGAACAGCATGTACATCAGACCAACAATAAATAAGAAAGCCGAATATTTGTATATATATATATATATATATATCCACATTTGAATTGTTTAGAACATGGATTTCAGTTTAAATACAAGAACTTGTAACTAGCCATGCGAAAATCCTGATGCTTGACAAAGAAAAAGATTCCGTCTAGTCAACCAGAAAGCTCAATTCTCTTCATGGACTGGGCCTAGACTTAGGTCTTTTAAACTTCCAGTGTCTGTTGAAGAGTAACTGCCTCCTGGTAAAGATTCATCAGTTTTGACGAGTTGATTGCCTGCAATATCTCTACCTATTGGTGAAACAGTTCCGTCGCGATGTATTGCTGGGGTTGAATTGCATTGTGTGAACAATATATTACTACAGCCATCTTGGGCGTCTTCAACAATAGCATCAACCTCTTTGACATCATGTTCACTATGAGTCTCTTCGGTAGCATCATTGCCGTCATCCTTAGCTAAAACTCTAGCATCAGTATTGTCATCAGTGTAATGAATACCATTAAGTTTATGTACATTTCTTTTTTCACCTTCGTCACCATTATTATCAATATTTCTATTCCTATTTGAATAACTAATATTGTCTAACTGTTGGGTTGAAATTTTCAGTACCGGTTTTAAGTCAATGGACATATCATTTGGTGAATTATCGATCAATTCGTTATTGATATATTGGTTAGGTTCACCAGCTGAATTATTTCCTTGGAAGTAATAATTGGAGTTCGGTAGACTATTGACGTCAATAGTTGCGGATTCGAGTGATTGCAAGTCTAATCCATTGCAATCGACCAATTGATTATCAGTAAGCTTCATTTCATTTACTTTTTCAGAAAATATATTCGAAAAGAATCTGGGCAATAAACTTGACACAGGTGTAGTTGAGCATTCACCATTTTCAGTGAGTTTTGAGGTGCACCCCTCCAGTAAACTCAACCATGCTCTTCTTCGCATGGCGTCAATATCATTATTAGTATGTTCACCAATGTTGACATTAAGATTAGCAGGAGCAGCTATTGTGGATGAGAGCTCGTGACACCGAAGAGGCGTAAACTTTGACCCAAATTTGTTGATGAAATAACTGGCAGGATTGAAGAGATCTTTTGTCATGTGAAGGGATCCTGAAAAGTGTTCATCGCTCACATTTGCCGGCGATATGGTATTTGGAATGTTAACAGATTTCTCGCAACCTGACACCTTTCCCAAAAGACTTGAATTATCAGAGCATGCATCAGGCAATGGTGTAACTGGGCTAATTGAGCAATACTTTGATTTTTTTAAACTGGCATTGGATTGTATTTTGGATTGAATGAATGTTTCAGCCAGTTTGGCAGTAGCAGTGGAAGGTGATGGAGCTGAATTCAACGATGCTGATGAGGTTAAATTAGACGTTTTAGAAGATGCAGATGCTAGATTAGCCAGTTCTTTGAGCATTTCACTTGGCCCAGGAATAACAGACAGTGTTGTTTCCAATGAGGAAAATTTGCCAGATGAATTGTCAGCCAAATTATGATGAGGGAAGGACGAAAGTAAATCGGCGCTCTCACTGTTGCTTGAACCATATCTGCTACCAAATGAATCGGATTTCATTAATTTGACAGCTGATGAAGACGGTATAGTAGGAGATAATGAATAGGAAGATTTTGAGTGTATAGCTGAAGTGAACGTACCATTAACGTTTGTGGGTGACGAGTTAAAAGACAACATCGACGGATTGTGATAACCTGGAAAACGTGTCGTTAGGCAATCTGATTCACTTACGTCTGTATTAGCAGAATTTTTAGGCTTCTGTGGAAATTCGCCAAAATTACTACTCAAATTCTTGCTGATATCATTGTTGATCGATGCAGCATGAGAATTTATGTCTGAATAAATGGTAGATCGCAGATATGGGTTGGATAGTATGATGTTTAAGTTAAATGGAAATGAAAATCCAGAAGCTGCATTGTTTGGCTGGTCTGCTACTTTTGAGCAATTTTGTGCCAACTGCGTATTAATTGTCGAAGAGTTTGTGTTACATGATTCCGTTTTTATTTCTTCCCGCCAGCTTGACCTATTGATATCACGATCTCTTTCCGAGCCTTCAAAAACATCGAAAGATTGAGCATTTCTTTGAAATCCAATTAGTTTGTTCCATTTCGGGAGGTCTACATTAGTTTGTTGGGAGTTGTTGAGATATTTTGCCATCTGTGAAGGAGATAGTGGAGGCATATTAAAAGAAGCTGAAGCGACGTTTGAGGAATTTCCATCTTCAATATAGTCATTAGTTCCAGAGCTGATTTTTGAATGACGCACTTTGTCTGAACCATCTGTTGGAGTGTTTTCCTGGATAAAGTTACGAAGTGAAAAGTGACCACTATTTAACAGGTCAGAAGTTTTTCGACGTAATTCCTGTAACCGGGTGTCATTCAATTCGAAATGGTTTCCCAAATTATTCACCAATGTATTTTCAGATCTTTTGATTGTACTGCCAATATGGGCACCACTCATTGCAAAGTTATTCAATAAATTATTCGTCTTATTCATTGCATCACTAAACGTGAAATTTGGCGGAGATGATGAATTAAGTGGAGGAACAAAACCGGTTGAGGCCAGTGCAAATGAGGGAATTTTTGTTTCATTTAAAAGATTTTCAAAGTTTTTCATATGCAACCGATTGGTTGATGTGTTCTCCATATCACCTGTTGCCTGTGTCAGCGAATCGCGCAGCCGTTGTCGTTTGACTTGATTTGATAAAATTTTTAAATGTTCTGAATCATCGATTCCAGAAGACAATGTATTAGGTGGCTGAGGCAGAGTAGTGCTACCTCTCTGTGGACCAAAGTAGAACCTTTCAGCATGTATGTTACTCAAACCTGAAGTGGGTCTGCGCTTAGTCCAGCAACTTGATGTTGCGCTTGATTCAGTTTTGCCCTCTAATGAGCCGGAATTTACAGAACTAAGACAAGTCATTGTAGGAAATTTGTCTGATCTTGCCTGATTTCCACATAGAACAGCGTGTATTGGGCCTGACATTTGTGAATTTCCACTGGCAGAGGACTGATTTGAATCTGGGCTTAGAGAAAGAAGAGGTCCAACCACGGAATAATCTAGATGTTTAGAAATATTGTACAATGTATCCTTGGAACGATTGGCTAAACTTGTGGAATTCATGGAATGAGGACTGTCTGCGTTGGTTTTATTGAATGCCGAAGTAGAATAAAATGGTGTAGGACACTGGAAGCTGGAAGTCATTGGTACGGCCATGGTAATTGTGCTGCTAATTGCTGACAATGTAGATGCGGACGATGCAGGTCTCCACATGCTGTGCCGATTCATTTTAAAGTCAGTCGGTGTATTAAAATTAAGCGGTCGAAATACAGCTGCATTGGAGTTTCTTTTTGACACCTCTACACAATTATCATTACTATTGTCGCTACAGTAGTTTCTGTTCGGCGTACTACTCGACATAATAGATGGATTATACCGGTCTGCGTCAGTGTGATGGTACGGACTTTCAGAATCCATAATTTTACTCTCTAAATCTGGCATACATAACGAACTACCGGTGTGAATTTCTTTGTCAGAAGTGCGTCGTAATAATTTCAAAGAATTCACAGACGTTGAACCTGATATGGGTGAGGTTGTCAGTGATGACGATGATGAAGAAGAAGATGAACAGATAGACGGTTTTAACAATTGTGCGGTTGGTGACGATTGCTGCTTTCTTGACTGCGTTTGCTGACTATAATAGTTTTGATTTTGCTGAAATGAGAGTGAAACAGAATGATTTGTTAAAACGTCATTTTCTCCAGGTTTTTCAACAGATCTCGATGATGCAGAAGATAGCGTTAGCGGATAACCGTCAGAAAACATTTCGGCTTCGTCCAAACCTGTATTTTCTGAATCACCAGGTTCGTCAGACAGACGTGCGAGAAACGCATCATCCCCGTCGTCTTCACTGTCGGAATTCGATAATCGCCTGTTGGTAAATATGCCAAAAAATATGAGAGAATAAAATAAATATACATAATTTTGAAATGTAAATATAAATATAAACATAAAAAATATACGTATAAATATAAATAATATATAAATAGATAAAAATATAATTATAGATACATAAATATATATATATATATAAATAACATATAAATATATAAAAATAAGCGTATAAATGTAAATATAAAAATATAAATATATAAATTTAAAAAATATATATATATATACAAATAGAAATACAAAGATTTAGGCGAGTCCTCGCATAATATAAATATTATGCTGATTGTTTCGTTATTTTCACAATTCACGATTGAGAGTTTAGTTTTCTCTGCCTTTCAATATATATATATATATATATATATATATATATATATATAAAACTCATTTATAGATATTTAAGAAAATTGCAAGATAGAGACGGTTCTTGTATCTGATAAATTTTCTGTTTATTATTGCTCATGGAAAGAGTATAATGTGTAATATTTAATTTATGAATCATGATTTCATCTCATGGCATCTCAATAGCTGTAGCTATAATTATTCCAGGCAGATTTCACACACAATTGACATTTAGTTTAGAATCATTCCAGTCGTTCTCCATATCATGAGATCTCCTAATTGAATTCATCCAACTTTTATTTAAACATCTTTTGCTTCAAGTTTGCTGGCTTAAATTCCGACAAACCAGCGAGATTTGTTATTACAGTTTTTAAAATACACTTTGTGTTTGATACTTGACATATTGATTGTCAAATGGTTTATTTGATTTTCTTTCCATTGAGAAAGACTTCCGAAAGTGAAAGTTGAATTATCGGGAATAATGAGGCGGACAATGAATGCAAACACCTTGTGGTGCACAACAAGGAAAAGGTAAATACTTTGTGTTTAATACATTTCTTCAGTGCCGCGTTTTGCGTATGCACCAACAGTTTCACAAAGATCCGATTGATCCCAATTTCCCTGTGCGTATCTGTTTTGTCTTCGATCAGGCTAGGTGTCTATTCGTCCCATTCTTCCGAATGCTTCCACGTCGTTCATACTAACCATTGGAAAAGCGGTTCTATACAATCTTTGTTTCCAATGGTTAGTATGAACGATGTTGAAGCATTCGGAAGAATTGGACGAATGCACGCCCAGCCCGATCGAAGACAAAACAGATACGGACAGGAAAATTGGGATCAATCGGATCTTTGAGAAACTGCAAAGCTACAAACCGCATACGCAAAACGCGACATTGCTGAATATGAAGCTGGCACCCCGAAAAAAATCACAAAATATAATACATTTCTTGTCTATGCATGTCAGATTAATGCGATAGATAAAGTTTAAACACTTAAAATTAATATCGAATCCAAAAATCACTCTATCATCCTTGTGTCACACTAAAAACAACATTAAATTTTTGTTCCACTTGTTATTTTATAATAAGTATGATTGATCCAATTCTACTTCAGCAGATTCGATGCGGTTTTTGTGCTTTTATTACATAACATGATATATTTTAAGTAAGTATGTATTAGGTGTTGCGAACCTAGTAACAAATTAGTTCAGTTGTGACCTGAAGGATAAACCAAAGGCAGCATGAACGGAAAGTATAATCTCATGCACATTCGTTTCGTGCTTACTGGCGATTCATCAGTAGGAGCCGGTATTACGCCCTTTAACCACTATATATTTTGGTCGAAGAATGTGGAATAATAGGACGGTACAATCTCCTAGACGAATGTGTAAACCTGCAATAGTGAAGCTAACATCGTATAGTCTACGACAATGCGACTTCAACGCTAACTCACACTATATAATATATATACCGAGTCTGTAAAGGATACTAACACTATGGCTATTGTGTTAGTAACCGATATCAACATTATTGTACCGTCAGTAGACTTAAAAAATTTTCCGCATATTCTACAACTCAAATTTATAGGATGCTGATTGCGAACGAAAATTCCTTGATAAAAGTCAAATCAGTCATACATGCATTCTGAAGTCCCTATAAAAGGAATGGAAATTATGAAAATTTGGAATCAGCTGGTAAATTAATCGTGATTACAGCAAATGAGATTGTTATGCTAAGGCTGAAAAATCGCGAGAATATCTTGATTATTTGATCTGTTTACATCATTACCAACTATACGATGTACATATGGTTCGACTTCCTCGGATGAAACTCGCAACAAATTATGCTTCCAATGAGAACCAAGCCATGTTCTGACGGCTAGACTTCATAACAATAATTATTCAAACTGTGTCCTGTGAACAACCAGTTTGTTTATTCGATCGGAATTTCAGTAAATCTATGATGTACATGATAGTTTAAACTGTAGTTTGAACTGTTTATTTTCTGAGGATCTTCGCATAGTTGAACTGATCAGTAATACAGCTAACTTAATTACTATAATCAAGGTTGCAATCTTGATATTTACACCTGGCCGATTAAGTACATAACTTCATCAGTATTATCTAAGAATTGTATAGTGTATTAAAGACAATTCATCCAGTAGACCGGTTTCGTACTTATTGGGAACTCATTACGTACTGTACAGAATTTGCGGCGGACTTAATTGTGTTACTGACCCAATATAAATGAAAACTTTGTAATAAAGTAAATGGCATTGGTGCATATTAAAACAAAAAACTGCTTGTATGCACATCGTTTATCGGCCATTCTGTGAAACTTGTTTGTGATACAAAAAATCGATTAATGTATGTTCAGTTAACCCTCCTTAACATTTTCCTTTAGCTTGGTCATTCTTATTGTGCTTTAAGACATGTATTTCCATGTATATGCATCTATCTAAAGAGATGCAAAAACATTTATATCTACTAATAACATATACATGAATATATAAAGTAAAAGATTTTGCAATTAAGGACGAAAAATGGTCTAGCAAATACATGCTATCATTCGACGTTATTCAGGTTATTTCACTTATGGGCATATGAAATCTTAAACCACGCTACCTACTATAATATCAAACGTTATCAGATTCTCCAACTGTGGGGCATGGAATAATTTTATAAATTCATATATGTAATATGTAGTAGGCGCTTCATATAATCAAAGGTTGCTCTAAGGCTATCACCAGCAGAATGTGCAATCGTTTTCTGGCTTCGGATGTGTGCTTATTTTTCTGGAAACTTTGTATATTATGTGCCAACAATTAAACAAAATAACAGCGATTGTTTTACGCCGTTTTTAGGTTTATACTAAAGCGATTCTCTCCAGAGCTGTCTCACACTTAATGTGTGTTGCTGGAATGTCGGAAGAAAAATTGACGAAGTCACAAATATAACTTATTCTTAGAAATAGCTTTACAAATTTCATGAACCATGAATATTTCTATCATGCCTCCAACATTAAAAACAATTCTTACAAATTTTGCTGGTGTGAAGTGCTTCTTGCATTAAGACATGTCCACTCATTCAATATGCCTATTTTCAATAAGAAAAAAATATTTATCTGGAAGTTTTTTAAAGGTAAGGGTTCCAGTTTTTGTACGTATACATATATACGTTTTGTAGTTGAATCAATAAATTATGTTTGCAATTGAGCTTGCCTATAACGAAAAACACAAATTCATTTATTACAGTTACATACTGTTTGTTGCGAAGAGCTAATATATATGCAAGTATGTATTAGGTTTTGCGAACCTAGTAACAAATTAGTTCAGTTGTGACCAGAAGGATAAACCAAAGGTAGCATGAACGGAAAGTATAATCTCATGCACATTCGTTTCGTGCTTACAAATTCGTTTAAACTGCATCGTAAAATATCGAAATTACCATCAGTCACAGGAACCGAGGCGCTTTGCTCTCACATGGCAACCATCGAATCCCAACGCCAAAAACGGGGATGAAACCGCAAAGTGTATATAACGTACTTGAAGTAATAATTTGTCTTTCACTAGCAGTAATTTTGCACAAAGTGTACCTAAATAAAAAGACGGCTGCAAAATTATTTGTACCCACGAATATATTTATCACAGTTTTCGCCACAGATCATTCGAATTGTCATGAGTGGTGGTGGCATTTATCTAAATCAAGTGTGTAGAGTTAATATACAATTATACCAGCCGCATGAACTTATATATTTCCATTTCATAAACGTGCATAAATGATTGCTCATTGATCCAAAGTGTGTACACGAACTGGCTGATGTAAGTTTAACTCCACATCCGAAATTGGTTCAAAGCAAGGATGGGGAGTTGGCTTTGAATCATTAAGTTCAGCTTTCATAAGCACCATCTTCACATTTCTTCTCAATAGGTAATATCATTATTATATTGATTAATTGTATTAAGGATCAGATTAGTGGTTATTTCTAATAAATTTAAATTATAATTACCGTTCTAATCGATAGAAATACTGCGTCCTACTGTAATGAGGACAAGAAAAAATGTCAACTCAATTGATTTGGGCCCTTAAAATTTCAAGACAAGTACGTTTATCTGTAGGAGACCAACTCTTAAGTGCATAGAGCTTCATTTCTCGTTTTTTCTTCAGCAGACACATACACACAATTTCATGCCAATTTTAAGTGCAGAACTGCTGATACAATCAGTCAGATTTGACGAAAAGTATATGAAAATACGGTCTTCTTCACAAAAAAATCGCGTTATATGCATGTATTGTAACAGGATTTTTAATTGACACGTCAAATTTGAGGGCCCACTTAATACCTGACTCAAGGAGGATACAAAATACATTTTAAAGGTTTACACCTTACACACAACACAATTCCGAGGTTCACTCATGATTAACATTGTAAAATTTAACGAGATCGTTTATTCTCAAAAAAAAATGAACAAGCATCAAATCAAATGAAAGAACATTTTTTTATAAAGGCATTGCTTAAATTTGTAATGATGACAATTATTAAAATGAAGGTCGCGATTTTCTAATAAACCCCAATCCCATTATATATACATATCTTTAAACAAAGAAGTTTATAAGGTATCAAAGGGAATTCTTTCAGTAGACCGGCTTCGTCTTTATTGTGAACTCGTCATATACCGCACAGAATTTTGCCGCAGATGGGCCTCAAACTGGGGCTTACCTGCCACACTTTACACACAATTATCACTTATACACCAACTAATGTCTCTTGGTTAGCCTTTCCGTTAGGCAGAGCCTATCTGGTATCTCGTTAAACCTAAAGTACCAACGAGCAGCAAAATCGGTATCTATGTAACAATCACCACGCTACCTGGGGAAGTGTTATTTAATCGAAGATTTTATAATTAAACCATCATCGATTGCACGAGTTGTTAAAACACGTATTGAAATATAAAATAAAAACCCGATAAATATATAACAAGCACGTAAACTTTATTTGAATAGTTGTTAGCCCTCCCGAGCAATAAATAATGGATTAATTGCGATAATCTGCAATCGAATATTCCTTCCACAGGTAGCGTGATGTCTGTTACATTATGAAAAATTTGGGAATGGCCATATGAAACGTAACTTAAAATAAAACTGAAAAATATGTGTAACATGCAGCAGGATGGCTCAGTGGTTACAGCAACAAATTCCAAAGCAGGCGTGTCTAGGTTCGAGCCCTGTCCGCGGCAAGTTCTTGACAATGAGTGAAGAGATCCTAATAGGGACGAAACCGGTCTACTGGATTAATTAAATTGTCTATATTATACAATGCTTAGTTCATACTGACAAAAATATGTACATAATTTGACTTGAGTTTAAATCAAGAACACAAACTGGATTTAAATAAATGTTATCATCTCCCGTGCAACCAATGTTGATTTAATTAAATAAATATTCATTTCAATAACACTTTCACAGGTAGCGTGGTGTCTGATCAGTTTTTAGCCAATTTGGTGTGGTTTGTTGGAGCAACAGATGTCGAAGCACACGTGCCCAGGTTCCAGCCCTGTCCACGACAAATCCTTGACAGTAGATGAATAGTTACCAATAAGAACGAAAACGATCTACTACACAAACTTTTCAGTTATGTACTAACTTATGTCTTTGGTTTGGCTTTCCTTCAGGTGAAGCACATTTGACATCTCTTTAGATTTAAAAGTTTCAACTAGACCACCCATTCATTTGTTTTTATTAAGCCAAACAGTATAGAAATACTGCTGCTAATTTCATGTCACGATGTGTTTCATCCTAACCATAATCATCATCTGAGCATGACTGGAAACTGACTAGCGATGATCGATCCGCTGATACAATACAATTTACAGAGATTTTTGTTTTAATTCTTACTTCCGAATGCGTAATAGGAGGTTATCTCAGCTACTTCGTACAGGAGATTGTTCCGTTTTTTATCCTACGTTGCTTTACTAAACTCATAATGGGAATACGAAATAATAGCGGCTCCTACTTATGAGTCGCCAGTAAAGACGAAACGCATGTGTACATGAGATTATATATTTTGGTTTCTGCTGAATTTGGTATGTCCTTCAATTTGAACTTAATTGTTACCAGGTTCGTGAAACCTTATACGAAATTGCATATATATTGTTTATTGGAAACATTTAATATTTAACCATTATACAATTCGCACAGCAAAGCAAATAAATAATCATAGCCCAATATAAATGATAAACGAAAACAGATAATTTGAAAAGACACCAATTTCGCTGTTATCTCTAAATATGCTTAAAACGTGAATTTTACGACTTCGGCTGATTCAATTATTTATTCAAATGGTGGTTGTAAGCTTGACATGAACACTAATCTCATTTTAAATGTGTACAATTTTTTATGTAAACAATGTATAGCATAGTGTAGAAAATGCCATTCGTCCTTACTGGAAACTCTTCAGGTACTGTCCAGAATTTTCCTTGGAGATGGCTCAGATTTGAGCACGTGTGCTTTGGCGTCTGTTGTTCTAAACATTGAACTACACATCAGTACTTGTTGCGAATGAAACAGTTGAACAACAGGTTCACGATCTAACGAGGACAAGGATCAAAATGCGATGCATATATAATCTTTTGCATATCTTATATATGTATTCATAAATCAAATTTTCGAGCTTGAAGTAAACACCAATCCCATTGTATTTAACAACATAACAAAACTACCATCAGCTCTACGCATATACCATTGAATTTGACCAGTCGTCGAACAACAGCAAAACAACCATCAGTTCTACGCAAAGACGTGTTTCGACACTCCATGATCATCATCAGAGTTCGACGGCAAACTGTCTAGCGAGTATCAAACAACAATGCATATATGTGATAAATGAAATTAGATATGAATCTCTCAACTTTAATACTTTCGCATACATTGTACTTGACAGGAAATGTCGGCTGCAAAATTTCTGTGCAATCACGAAAATTAGCTCTTTTGCAGCTTTCTTCACATACATGTAGGTGATATGAATAACCAATCATTGATTACATATACGGAGGTAACAATTACTTAAATCAAGTTTGCGAGCTTCGAGTAAACACCAATCCAATTGTATTTAACCATTCGTCGTCCACTATATATTTGGGTGAGGAATGGGGGAAAATAGGACGCTACAATATCCTAGACGAAAGTGTAAGCCTGCAGTAGTGAAGCTAACATCATATAAAGTCTAAACAATGCAATTTCAACTATATATATATATATATACATATGCAGAGTCTGTAATAGATACTTACACTATGGCTATTGTGTCAGTATCCGATAACAACATTGGGGTACCGAAAAGGTACATGGTACTAACACTCATATCAGTTTAACAATTCTTTAAATCAAGTTTGCCAGCTTGAAGTAAACACCAATCCCATTGTATTTAACCAGTCGTCGAACAACATAACAAAATTACCGACAGCCGCTGGCGGTAGTTTGTATGATGTATGCGAGACTACCAGAAGTGAGAGCAACGTACCGGATTTTCAATAATGCTAACATACTCAGGTAAGCACTATGGAAGTTCGAAACGTGAGAGAATATGTAACTAACTGTTTATCTGTTATGTTTTGCGATAAGTTAATTAGACCTTAAAAAAGAAGGGACAAGTGAGAACTCATCAATTGAGGCCAAAAATTACATCATCCGAAAATGGACCTATGAGTGCTATCAATTGTCCCGCACAAGAAAAATGCGGTCAAATCCACAACAAGAAGGACAGCACTGCGCAACGAAATTCATCTTTTAAAAGTTAATTAGACCATCGGATTGACTATCCGTGCCATAGGTAAAATCGCTTAAAAAGTTTCAACCACAAGTTGAACGAATCAAAGAAGACTATAATTCCAATGTTCTTTTCTCTACAGGAATTGTCTACTCAACAGTAAGCTACGGGCTCAAGCCCTAAAGATAAACCTTTTAGCCACTGACGAGTTGCGAACTAAAGTTGTTTGAAACCTGACAGATACGATTAAATATATATTAACTTAGATGACTTGACATTCCGGTTATCTGATTTTCATTCATTAATATTAAAATGATCGAACGATATTATGGGGCGTCTTTATTGGCCATGAATATCCGGCAAGATCAGGGTAAAAGATGTAATTTCATACATGTTTGGCACCACGATTTGTGCCTACTGCATTAATTGACACGTAATACAGGACAGAAAATAGATGCAATCTTCCGTCATTTTAGTACCGGAAGTAATATTCCAGTGCGTATTGCTCTCTTATACACGATGAATTGAATTAGACTTTTTTTTAAATTAATTTAAAAATATAAAATCCAAAACAGCACCGTGAATGGTTTCAATCAAGTTAGCAAATTGGAAATAAATATCAATCCTATTGTATTTAACTAGCTACACAACAAAGCAAAAATACTGTCACTCGTATTTTAACCTTCTACGGTCATTATCATAGTATGATTACAAACTGACTGACTTGGATAAAACAGTTTTAGTTCGTGGGTTGTCGCTTTGCACTATCAGTTTTGCAAAGATCCGATTGATTCCCATTCCGAAGTACGCGTCGAGGTCATCTGTGTGGTGGCTAAATGCTGATTCGTCCATTTCCTCCGAAGACTTTAACACCGTTCTTACTGACCAATGAAAATGAGATGCGATCTAATCTTCGTTAGATTAGATCGTAACTCATTTCCAGAGACGAACTCGATGCTTACTTGGACAAGAGGATTAACAGGATCTTTGTAAAACTGATAGTGCAAAGCGACAACCCACAAGTGAAAATCGTGGTTACTCAAAATTTGAGGCATGCACTGCGCAATCATTCAAGGAATATCTGACAGACAAAGATGCACATTTCTTGTAATCAAGGTTGCGGTCTTGAAATAAGCACCTGGCCCATTACTTACGTACAAATTTCAGTATAATCTAAGAATTGTATAGTGTAGAAAAGGCAATTCATCCAGTAGAACGATTTCGTCCTTACTGGGAACTCATCATGTACTGGCTACAAATTGCTGCGGTCAGGGCTCGAACCTGGGCACGTCTGCTTCGGAATCTTGTGATCTAACCACTGAGCCACCCTGCTGCACCGTGATTAGAGTACCAGATTCAGAAGCAGACGTGCCCAAGTTCGAACTCTGTCCGCGACAAATTCTCTTCATTACATGATGAGTTCCCAATAAGGACGAAATCTGTCTACTGGATTAACTACCTTTTCTACACTATACAAATCTTAGTCTATACTGACATATGTAAGTAATTAATGGGTCAGGTGCCTATATATCAAGACCGCAACCTTGATTACAATAATTGTTTTCGCCGTCCGCGCAACCAATGTTTGTTTAATTTTATAAAGATGTACACTAGTCTTAAAAACAATATGATGAATTATTCGAATATGCCGATATGTGGAAAATTGTGCTTTGCTCTTGAGCACAAACTTCAAGGAATGAAAAGACGAAGGAGACAAGCGACGATACCACTTTAGTACGGCATCGTATTTTCTACCATGTTGTGAATGTGCATCTCGTCCTAACTAATTTAGCCCTCAGTTCGGGTAAATATTTCAAGGCCTTATTGGAGACATTGTGCACAATTTTGGAGCAATGTGAAATTTTCAAAAAATTACTGATATTATTAAGCCACATTCTTAGTTGAACCAACTCTTGTGCTCATATCAATGTATACAGATTAATTTATTGTTATATATCTGATTCCTAGATTACTGGATGAATGCTGGCAGTACAGATTGCTTAATTGTAATACAGATTGTTCCCATGGTTTGACAGTGTTTATAGCAGAGTTGAATTTATGAAAATTGATTTACGATATTGCTGATTAAGTGCAATTATGTTTTAGTTTTTGCCTACCTAGTAAATAATTAGTTCAAAACGCACTAGTAGAATCTACAAAACTCACCATTAACATAATGTAAAATTTCAGTTATTCATTTGTCTCATGCTTACTTGGTACTCATCAATAGGAGCCGAAACTCCGCCAAAAACCCAATATATGTATTTGTTCAATAAAAGTGATGAGTCGCAACTAAGCACAAAACACATGTGTTCATAAAATTATACTCTTTGTTCATGCTGTATTTGACACATCGTTCTGGTTTTTTCGAAATAATTTGTTACCCGGTACGTAATACATAATACATAAAATCATGTTTAATAGTGTTCTGAAACAAAGAATATTTAATTGTAAAAGTGTGACTATTTCAATAACTGCAAATGTTAAATTTGCCAGGTATGCCGAAGTATTTTCCCCAAAAATCAATAGGCTTTCGTGAATGCCTCGATTTTAAGATTAGACTCTACAGAGTTAGTTTGTAATTGGTTACAGTTTTATATGTATATCAGTAGGTCTTTGAAGATACATATATCAGCCACTCTTTATCTTTAAAACTCGAATAGTGGAAACGTAATGGCATCCTAGATAGCTATTCAAACTCGGCTAAAATTAGGTCGCAATTTACATGAAAAAAAACTGCCTACTAATTGCAGAAGCAATAATGTAAATAAAATTCAGGCATCAATAATAACTTCATGATCATTTTAAGTATACCATGACGATAGTTATTATAATTACAATTATTATATTACAATTATTCCAGGTGCGCATCAAGGCAACTCCTTCAGTTATTATAATATACACATCCACAGCATAGTGCCTACCTATGATATTTTCACGATTTCATATCAGAATGTAATAATTACTAACTTAAACGTCACATTTCACAATAATCTACATATAGAAGCATCAAAAAATGAAGAATGTATTGATTCCTTCGTTAACTTACTGGTTTTTCGCTGCTGCAGCTCGATCTCTCTGACGTCGATTTTTGAACCAATTTCCGACTTGTGTTGGAGTCAATCCTGTGGCATTGGCTAATTCTCGTTTTTTTGTTGGATTGGGGTAAGGGTCTTGAAGATACCATTCTCTAAGTAGACTGCGAGTCCTTTCTTTAAAACAATGGGTTTTCTGTTCCCCGTCCCAAATGGTTCGAGGCATTGGGAACTTTTTGCGCACTCGATACTTATCTACTGGTCCCAAAGGGCGGCCACGTAGTCGTTCGGCTTCTTGATAGTGCGCTTCCAACCAAAGCGCCTGCATTTTAGCGTGAGTCTGTTTTGGAAAACTATTCTGTTCCAAGACGTTATAGAGCTCACGAAAATGTCCCGTATGAAATGCCACAAGTGCACGAGATCTGACCACAATTTCACTGCGATTCAGTTCATCCCAAAGACTTTTCGAAGCTGGTAACGACCATAGAAATTCTCCAAGTTGTTCAATTTCTCCGGCCTCTTCTAGTCGTTGACAGAGCCTGACAATCTCACTTGTCGGCAAAATACTTCTTCCAGCGCTTGAATTCTGCAAAGGTATGCCAATGTTGCCAATGGCTACTGACGAATTTGGAGTACCAAATATCTGTTTGTCAACTGCAGCAGAATGTATCGAATTGTGACTTGGTGCCAGTGAGAACGGTGTCGTTTTACTCGTTACAGCTTCGTCCATAAATTGAGCGGACTGTTCGCTAAAAATGCTATGATGCGAAGTTGCCACTGAACAAGGTGATTTTGATGGAATTGATGAAGACGCGGCGCCTATTGTTACAGGTTGATGGAGTTCTTTGGTCTGTGCATTCGACATAGCTTCGCTTTTCTGAAATCCAGTTAAATCGAGGCAACCATTATTGCTGACTGGACAACTCCAAAGGTTTTGATTTGAACTATTGTTTCGCTGTTTAGTAATGGTTTGACTAGGTGATGACGGAGGTGAACACATAGGTACTTTTGATGGCAGTACTGTGGGGCGTGACGCGGTGGATGGTAATGATGGTGAGAATGATGAAGTTGTACACGATTTGATTGGACTTGCAATTGCAGATGCGCGTTCAAGTTTGTCAGCAGAACTAGAAGTAGGGTTTGGTTCAATCCGGATATTTTTTGTTAAATTATTATTAAGAGAAGTAGAAGCATCGTATAGCATATTAGTTTTAATGCTGCTGTTGTAGTTTTTCAAACTAGTGAACAATTCTGGCATTGTTGACAGTGCTGTGGTCGACATAAGCGAGTTGAGTAAAGATGAATAGTCAGGCATTCTATAGTTTTCATGCAGTTTAACTGGAGGTGAATTCCCGTTATTCAGAAAACCACCAGCATCCGGAGGAGTGTAATTTTGGTGGCATAAGTCAGAGTTAATCGCCGGTAATTCAGCAGATTTGGTCGACTTTTGCTTAAACGGATTCGTTTGATGCAAACTTAACGTATCTAAATTGGTTTTCGAATTCATTTGCTGTCCCATTTCGACTTCTTTTGAATTTGAGCTCATTTTGGCATAGGTGTCTACGTTGGCTTTTTTGTTTGGACCATCTTCTTGTTGTTGCCGTGAATAACTGGTTTGAACTGATTGTTGATCCTGATGTTGTCGAATCATCGTAGACAGCCAATTGTGCAAATGGTGTGGACTCGTTTCAGATACTTCTGCTGAGACCGGCATTCTAATATCGACAGGTGAATTCAATTCATGACTTGATGTTACTATTTCCTGTTCGCCAACACCTCCAAATAGGTTTGGAACATGTCGATTTTTCGACACAAATCCAGGCAGTTTATTATTGTTAGTTTGCTCGAATCCATTGGGTCCATTTCTGTTGAACAGACTATGTGGATTGTTCGCGACTGCCACAGCCATTAACGAAAACAAATTCTGTGGATTTTGCGCTAACATTTGATTGAACATGAAATTAGTGTCTAACCCCGAATGTGAACTACACGGTTCAGAATGGACGATTTTCGCAACTAATTCATCATTATGAGAACGCTTATGGGTGTCTAATTGAAAAAAACGCTCAGGCCCGTTGGTGGAGTCCTCTGGTTCACTTTTATCATTAGTGCTTGCTTGTCGACTGGAATCAAAATATTCACATTTAACACCATTTATTTTATTTTCACTAACAACGGTTGTAGGTGATTTTGCTTTAGGAATGTGTTCAGTCTCGATAGAAATGTCACCTAAATCGGTAGTCGCTTCAAGCTTGATTGCATTTTCTGATGAATGAGCCAAATGAAATTCTTTTGAGTTTAAATTGTATGAAGTTTTACCACATGGTGAGTCCAATCTTGATTCATCGTTGGAGAAAACTCGCTGTTTGGATAAAACCGATGGTTCTACAAATTGTGACGCTGAAGACGATTCCGATGGCACGACAGATGAGACGAGTGCCGACGCATTGAATGTGTCTTTCTTCTGTGTAGGTACTATCACACTTGATGCTGTTTTAAAAGGAAACTTAGACGATGGTGGACTTGGCGATCTATCTGACTTTACGTTGGCTGAGTTGGTCGGAGTTGCAAGATGCAAAGTTTCATTTGTGTGAAATGCGCCTGTTGAACTCATGATTTTCATCATCTTGAAAGCGAATTACATTTCATTCTTACAGAAAACGCAACGTGGTTACACATTTACACACACATATGCAAACTGCCTAGGCTTCTATAAATGTCATCTACAAAAATTTTGGTGAATCCGTTCTCTTATATGTATATATTTAAATTAAGATTTTTTCTATTTGCAGCAATATTCGTTGCCTCTAGCTTCTCATTACTTACAAGGTTCGATTCGGATTACAAAAGATTCACAGTCTATACACAAAGTTCATAGAAAAGCATTCAAAAAGGAAATCTGGATAAAATACAGAAATCCTGAACTTCACTAGGATAGCAAGTATTGCATAAGGAATAACAGGTTGAATAGTTTGTTGCAAAGCTAATTGTCACACGCTGTTGATGAAAACAATGCTAAATGAGGTTTTCGCAAATAACACAGTCTTCACGTTGAATATTAGCGTATGGCACTACCCAACGAAAGCACAAGTATTATCACTTTCAGATGTATAGTAACATTTCCCGTAAAAGATACAGATAGAATAATCTATTAGTGCGATTGTTGGAGTGAGTGTGCATTAGTGTACGCGTTTGTGGTAACGTATCAACGTTTCATAGAGGTACTGAAATTGCGCCAAAGATATATCATAGAAATTCTGATAGGGTATGGTAAGTTGACTCCTTCCTTGCTTCTTATATCCAAGTGCAGTTTGGCTAAGTTAGCGCAAGTTGTCGTCTGTCGTTTTTAGCTTACTATTAGAATTCCATTCACAATTATATTCAAAAACGTTTTATGCG
>JAQBSW010008348.1:0-34821 GCA_029291075.1 Eudiplozoon nipponicum | reverse complement strand
TTCCACATAGTTTTAACCGTCAAATAGCTCTTAGCCCTGGTCCCTGCGAGACCAGTATTTTCGTTTCTAATTGTTAGTCATATTGTTCAAGAAGTATCACTGCTTTGATCCGTCTAATTATCCTGCTTGTAAATTTGTCGATCATTAATTTGCATCGTTAAATATATTTAATATGGCTAATTTTACATGCTATTTCTTTCTCCCCAAAGTTTGAATAACGCAGTGGGCGTAACGGCTTCATTCTAAAGAGTGCTATTTATAAACTAGTATCCACGTTTAGGTGACAAGCTAAAGAAATATTATTATATTTCAGTGCTTTAAAGTATTTCTATGTTTCTTTAAATCAAGTTTGCGAGATTGAAGTAAACACCAATCTCATTGTATTTAACCAGTCATCGAACTTTAATTCAAACTGGCAAACTTCATTTAAATACTTTTTGCGACCATTAGTGTAATCATATTATTTTTTGCTTAATTTTATAGCCTATAAATTTATTTGTGGTGAAACCTGCAAACAGTTAATGTTCGTCACTGTATAGAAATTGTCCAGCCGACATTTCCATTCAAGTAAATTGTAAGCGAGACTGCTGGAGGTGAAAGGCGTATATCTAATTTTGCTTTCAATATATATGCAATGCGATGTGATCCTCGCCAGCCTGTTTGTCGTTGTGCTCTGATAATGAACATGGAAGGCCGAAACGCGTCAGTGCGTGCCGCTGGCGGTAGTTTTGCTATGTTGTCTCACGACGAGTTAAATACAATGTAATGAATGCTTACTTCTAGCTTGAAAACTTGACATAAAGATTTGTTACCACCACCCGTTCAATTAAGTATGGTTTAATTGTATTCTTACGGTTGTTTAATTATGTTGTATTTAAAAAAAATCATATTATCTGTGTTTATCTAAATTAACAACATTAACTATTAATTGTTGACTATATATAAAGTAAGCAATTTGTTAGTCACAGATAATGTTTTTAATATTGTTGCCTATTCTAAATATATGGTTATTTTTCGATTGTGTAACATTGAAAGCACACTAGCTGATGTAACATTAAACGTAGTTTAGTACATATAAGAAATTTGTACATAAACTGAATATAAACGGGTAAGACGTATGTACGTTTGTGTGTGCAATTTTGAAAGCGTTTTCTAGCATGCGAATTTTTACAAGTCCATTTTTCGCTGAATTTTTGATGTCATGAGTTTGTTTATTCATCATAATATACCTTGTTTTCAGATTAATGACATGAAGTATCAAATAATGCAGTTGGATTTGTTCCTGTACAACGGAATGGTAAATGTGCACTGTGTTTTATGTACCTAGTTTACAATAATTGTATGCTTCTATACACAATGTAGTTCTCAATTAGCATTGCTCCACAATTTTCTTATTATTTAGCCAAATGTCAAATTAAATTTCCCTTTGTATATTAACTTCATTAGCGAAGAACTGCCTGCAACGTAAATTATTCATTTCACGTGCATATGTGTAAACAGATTTTTAATTTAGCTTATTATTAAAAGTCAATATTCAAAAGAAATTTAAGATTTATTAAATGTGAACTAGCGGGAAAAAGACGCATTCAGTTTGTAGAATGTTGTGAATCGTTAAAAATCTCCTTAAATTAATGCTAACCGGCATAAATTTAAAATAATTATAATTAAAATTTTACTTAGACTGGCGAATAATCCAATTAAAACAAATCAATTATGCACATACCAATTCAAAAGCAGAAATTTATGAAATCATATAGGCATATAATTATAAATATACATATAAAAATCAATATATACTAGGAAAAAATACTTAATGTGAAGAATAAATTTAATTTTAACCCAATAGAATACAAAAATGCGCAAGCAAGCATAAGTACATTATGACATAAAAAATACAGTCAAATATATGCATAAACATAAGCATATACGTACATTGGCAAATGCATCCATAAATAAATACATACACTACTGAATTAACTTATTATACTCTTAATAGTTAATGGCAGTCATACAATCAATGCAATCAGTGTGACCAAACATGACGTCCAATTTGCAAGCATGGTATAAGTCTAGCTAATTCGCAGTTGCGCCATTCAACCATTTGTGCTGCCAATGCTTACTTGCTTTGTATTTTTGTCATCACAATTTAGAGGCACCACTTGTGTTTTACGGGAACGCTTTGAAAAGCAACAATAACCTCTGCCACACCAAGAGTAGACGCAGAAGCACAAGCGTCCGTGTTGTGAATTGACACTAGGCAAGTAAGAATACTGTTCAAACGAACGATGTGGTTTTCTTACGACGCATTTGCTCGATTCGGCCGAATCTGGACAGGAAAATGTGCACATACAGCATAGACAGTTAGACTCAGCAGAATGTGCTGTAATTGGCGATTCCTGATTTATTGGATTTACCGCGCAATATGTGGCATAATTTTCAGATTCGTTTAGCTCACACCTGTAGCCGCCTGAAGATCTGATGAATGCGCCGCTTTGATTTCTATATTGAGGATTGTATGTTTTCGAGCACATGTTTCGGCAGGTATTCATTGCATCCTGAGAATTGTTTTCGCAATTGTCTGAGTAGAAAAAAATTGAAACGCTGACTTTAAACTGAAGTGTAGAAATAAATGAAAACTAGAATACAAGAATATACAATTGTAATACTGTCATTTCTATCAAGGTTCTGCTATATTCTGAAATTTCACAGATAGTTTAAACCTCAATATCTCTAATGAACAAAGCTTGGGCGATTTAATTTAAATCACAATATTTTTTGAAAATACAGAAAAAACATAAAAATATAAAAGATAGCCATAATATGCTTTAAATAAAATATCTTAGTTGGTTGAAAATTTAAATAGCTACGTTAGGAATTATTGATTTTTGTAAAGCAGTGTAAACAATATTTATTTAGCCTGTAAACTTGCAAGTAAAATAAATTTTAAAATTAAATATATATATATATATATATATATATATATATATATAATATGACGGGGAAAAAACGTTAATTACAAATTGGATAATGGAAATTTATTTCGAGACTAATAAACTTCACTTTACAATCATTAATTTATATACATCCTGGGTTTTCATTCGATTATGTGGGTATAAATACACCGGGAACGAAATTAACACTAAAACATGGACACACAGGCAAATACGCATATACGAGTATCAATAGAGGTAAAATCGATACAGATTTGTTGCCACTCCAATAATCATATCAAAATCCTGGATGTACATAACTGAAAGATTGTATAGTTTAGTTCAGTAGTCTTGAAATATATGGTCACTATCCACACATTTATTAATGTATTTTCTTACTAAAAAGAAATATAATGTGTACTTTTCGAATCTAATGAACATAAAAATCACACATATATATATATATATATATATATATATATATATATATATATATAAATATATATATATATATATATATATATATATATATAATGCAAAGTATTATATTTAAAATTTCTATTATTTTTGTTTTTTTGCTAAACCATGTGTTTTTCTTGATTTAAACACATCTAAACTTTCATCAATTATAAGTTACCATTAGGGCTTTCATTGAATTGTCACACTCGTTAATGTGGAAGTTCATGTTTCAAAGTATAATATAATAGTCAAAATGACACATTAATTTTAAATATTTATTGACTAATATGTTATCGTTTTTTGTGCGTGTACGCCTTCACCTGCAATTCTCGATTGCATATTGATAAATAATATTTTATGTTGGCATTTACGGACTGGAGTCCTCATTCCTGGTAAAAACAAATGCGTAAACCCACGAAACAGGCAAAAGATACCTTTTTGAAATGTTCACGTTAAAGCCCCTACTTGTATTCTTTTCATGCGTCAATTTTCATCTTTCCTACATCAACACACACGTGTATCATTCACATGTTCACAAATCATAACCCGTTTTAGATAAACAATGTGTAGCAAAATTTATACAAATAACAAAGCCGGTAAATTTATTAAACTTTGATGAAATATCAACCTGATTTTATTCATCATAGCGTATGCATTTTATGTTTTATAATTTCTTCAAAACCGGTTTCTCCCTATTGGACAGGCATTGGTATTTCCCAGAATGGTCAATGCTGAGATTTAAATTCCGGCTCATGCAGTAAAGTCAGGCAAATTATTGCTTACTTCACTGCAGGCACGCATTTCATGAAAATTTTAGTCGTATACAAACTTCTCTTCTCATTCGCTATTTCTTCCATGTTGACCGTCTTGCGTATTGCTTGTAACGTAAACACATTATGTGACATTAACTTTAAATAAAACAAAGATTTTTTTGACATATAAAGTTTTTAATTATGTTAAATTTGAAATGACAAATAAAGATTTGTATTGAAGTACCTTTCTCCTATCTGACTGATTTAATGCAGAAACGAGACATTTAATAATTTGGCCTAAATAAGAACAAAATTAAAATTCAAAATTTGTAGATTTTCTGAATTTTGAAAACAAAACCAAACACCATTGCTGAGGGTGCTGAAATGCACTATGATAATTCAAATTCTCAAAACATTTTGGAAATAGGACGTTCTAGACAAATGTTTTCGTATTTTAATGTGCAAATACAATTGAGATTCCAGGAAAGAGCATTGTAATATAGCGTAGGAGAGATATAGTTCTAATTTTATATTTATTCTTCACTACATAAATGTAGTAGCAAGACGTTAACTAAAAATGTTTAGCGATTCGCGGTAAATTATGCCGATTAATAAGGCATAGTAAATCGAGGTGAAATAATTTCCAAATCTTTCAAATTACTTACCATAATTGTCTCGCCTTTCCTTATGTGGACCAGTAGCGGTGTAGCTGACATCTTGCCATGTAGAGCGGTTGATTCTTCTCGTATGGCTTAGAAGGGGACAACAAAATGTTCGACCAGTTCTGTCAGCATTGCATGAAATTTCGATAGCATTTGAAGGGTTAGCAGTACTAACGTCGCAAAAAGTCGTCTGTCTCCCCGTAGGCCAACATAGACACCGTTGTTTTAATATGTCAGCAATCTGACGGAATTCGCGGCGAAAATTTTCGTTAAACCAGCCGTACAACAGCGGATTACTGCAAGCAGAGCACAAGCCGAAAAGAAGACTTAGCGCGTGTATCGAGAGAATTGTGTGCGCAGAATAAAAGTTATGATTTGCTGATTTAATTGTTGGTTTTCCGTGCGAACTACCACTCATATTACTGCTTTCGTGCAGGCCACGTTCCGCAGTCAAATTTGTGACAGATTCATTTCCAACTGTTTCACCGATTTGACTTGCAACTTGCGTGGACGAATTCAGTTTGATGTCTTTTAATATTCTGTTTGCATTAACTGTTCTAGTAGGCCTTGCTGGTACAAAATCCTCCGAACCAGAGGATCCACTCGATTGCCGTAGTAAATCTGTCTGATTTTTAGAATGCATGGAATTGACAGTGGATCGACGATCATCAGAGGACTCGGACAAAGTCTCCCAAATAGCATCGTTGTTCACCATCTTGTGATGCAGAAGACGTATTTCTAGACAGAGATTGACAATATTCATTGGACACCATGTTATAGCCAAAATAATTGCAATGCCTAGAAAAAGGAGACCTGATCGGTGATCTCGACGTCGTATCAAATTCTGACGTTGACAAATGAGTGTACCTGGTGTTGATTGTGTAATAGGACGGGTGTATACGTTTGAAGTCATTTCGTCTTCAATATCGCGCTTAATGGCACCTGCAGCATCGCATTGGTGTTCATTGTGACATATATCCAGTTTGTTAATAGGGGGCGACGTAGCGTTCTTTCCCAACGTACCACAACGGTTGTTGACAATAGAAACTTTATTCGCAAAAGGTGTAGAAACGAGGCGGGATTTGATTTTAGACAGAGTTTTGAACAGCCGCGTTGCTGAAGGAATGCGTCCAGTGATTTTTACATTACTTTGATGAGAATTTGCTGATTCTGATGTGTAGACATTTTTATTCGATATTTCCTGTATATTCGTAGAATTATTGGATGTCTGAGATGCGAAACAAGCTTCCAAATTTCCGATGACTTGCGCAGTTTCCTAAATTTTAAGACAAAAAAAGAGAAAACAAAAAATTTGGCAAGTAGAAATGAATAGAAGAAGAAAATATCCCATGCTTACGGCTAAACGTAATTTATTATCAGTTCGGCACCCTTTACATGCCTCCATTATATAGTTTCCAGTGTATGAATATTTAATTGTTTTTTCGGAATAACAAATCGATGTATTAGATGGCGAGTTATAGTTTTACGACATAGTAATTGACAAACAATAAACCTGAGCCAGTTTTGTCGTCAAAATAGTCAAATATATCTACAAGACATTCGAAAAATTTCCAAACAGTCTAGATCTCATTGACACTCGATTATATTTAAATAAGTCTGGAAAAAAATCGTTTGCTATCTTTGATTTAATTTCACATACGCTAATAATTTAATCGTGTTGAGCAAATATATTTTAATCAATATGAATCATTTCACTTTCAAAGATTATTAGTGCTACTATATGCTGAAGGGAATTTAAACGACAGCTTGCAGCGTATCGGATTTGACCGCATTTTTCTTGTGCGGGACAATTGTTAGCACTCATAGGTCGGCAAAATCTTGAACCTTTTATGTTTTCAGATGATGTAATTTTTGGCCTCAGTTGATGGGTTCTCACTTGTCCCTTCTCCTTTAAGCCTTCAATTAGCTGATTGTCTGAAAGCGCTTTAGGATCAAGATCCGCCATTGATCTTTCACCTATATTTCGAGACGTTATTTCCAGTCTCATCTTCAGGGTTGACACAATACGCACAGGAGTAAAACACAACTTGTGGCGTAATCAAAAGTTTATAGCTCTAACAAATTATTCTTCGGCTAACGTCGTCCAATTCAGGTGGAAATGTTGTTTATAAATTATTAAAATTGATTGATTGTTAATCAATGCTTAAAAAATAGCAAAATTCATTTCATCTCTTTGCGTTTTAAAGTTTATATTAGGCATTTTATCGTGCTAAATTACCTGGGTCGACTGAATCATCAACTGTTTATTTTAAATTAAAAAAATTTTTTTTTAAAAAGAATGAGGGTGAAAAAGTTCCTGAGACACAGTAAGATTGGAAAGCTTCAGAGTGATGAGACCAGCTGGAATTCATCAATAAACATCGTGCACCAGAAAATGTTAACGAATGCGTGTTTTGCTGAACTAATTGTGCTAACCAGCGACGCTCGATTGTCAAATTCACGAGAAAATATACCTTTTGTTCATGCTGACTTTGGTTTATCCTTCTGATCATATTTGAACTAATTTGTTACTAAGTGCTAAAAATATAATAAAAACAGAAAATTATGTTCATAGGTGAATTAAATAAATAGTGTTGAATTCATCAAATCAAGTTTTCGAGCTCAATGAAAACACCAATTCCATTGCTTCTAACCCGTCAAAAACAACAATCTAAAGTTACCGTTAGTCTCACAAACTGACGCGTTTCAACCTCTCAAGATCGTCATCACAGCAAAACAGCAAAATGTCAAGTGAGCATCAAACCACAGACATGCATATGGAAAGCTAAATTAGAACTGCCGACTATACCTCTATTATTCCTACATATATTGCTTGCGCGAGCGGTGATAACAATTATTATAATCAAGTTTGCGATATTGATATAAGCACCTGACCCAATAATTTCTTACATATGCACCAGATTCAGAAGCAGACGTGCCCTGATTCAAGCACTGTCCGCGGCAAATTCTGGCCAGTACATGATGTGCTCCAAATGAGGACGAAACTGGTCAACTGGATGAATTGCATTTTCTACATTCTGCAATTCTTAATTTAAACTAGCATTTGTATGTAATTAATGGGTCAGGTGCTTATATCAAGATCGCAACCTTGATTATAATAATATATTGCACTTGACTGAAAATATTGGCTGCACCTTTTCTATGCAGTCAAGAGCATTAAAATTTTGCAGCTTTAGCCCCATGATATTAAGGTGTACAATTTAGAATTCATTAAATGCACGGGCGTTGAGAGCATTTCTTTAAAGGTTTCTAATCATTCGTAGATGAAATGGTTTTATGCATATGTGCGTTTATGCGTGCCCTGTTGTACACTTTCCGCTTCCAGCGTTTTATTGCACGTCTTTAATCCAACTTCATTACCCTGTTTTTCAACAAATATACTATATCGAGTACAAGATACTACAGTCAAGTCATGGTTTGTCGAAACTAATATGCCTTATTAGCTGTTATATTATTGCTATACAATAAGTTTATTATTCCATATTTGATATATTCCTCAATTCAAATAAAAAATGCCCGCGGCAAATTGTACACAGTACATAATGTGTTCCGAGGAAGAAGGAAGCTAGTCTACTATACGAGTTTCACTTTCTAAATTATAAAATGATTAGTTTATACTAAAAAATTATTGTTAATAATGGGACTGTTGTTTAAATCAAGATAGCAAACTTGATTTATGTAATTGCTATCCCCACCCTCGAAACCACATATATATATATATATATATATATATATATACTTTCTCTCTCTACATATATAATTGGTAACCATTTAGTTAAATTTGTTTACATACGTCTAAATTAAAATGAAGTGAATGAATTTTAATTTACCCTTTGTGCAAATAAGTCTACTCGTTTTACTTTTATCATTTGAAATGAAATACTCAAGAGTTTTGAAACCTTGAAGAGGATTTTATCGAAATTTTATATAAATTATAAATTTTAATTAAGATATAAAATGAAATTAATGCAGGTCCGACAAAAAAAGTTTCAAAATAATCTTGCGAAATAACGAGCGCTTCTTGGCCCTAAATTAATGGGTACGATAAGTCAACAAGAAGTGAAGGAATGAATTTTGTAGGTCAATACTGAAAATTAATGGCTATTAAGTAGTAGACAGACACCTTGTAAATTTGTGGAAATTATTTTTATTAAATGCAAACATTTCACCTCCTGAAAGTTATTTAAATTTCCATTGTTAATGTCAAGTTGCCAAAATATATATATTTTAATTAGAACCTCATTATAATCACGCATTCGGTACAGGATAAAACAATCACAGACAAATGAGTATATAAACTTATTTCGAAAATAAATTTCAGAATTATCTTTTTTTAATTCTAAAATAAATGTAATGGGTATGAATTCCTTGATAAGTGTTAGGCAAAATTTTTTTTAGACTTTTAATTAATTTCACGTACGATGCTCTACGTTTTTTCAACTCTGAAAAAAATTGATCAAAAATTACTTAGCTTGACACAAACAGCAATCCCTTCATTCGTACATTTGTCATCGTTGTGAAGTTTGAAAAAAGCTATTCATCCCGTATAACGGTTTTGTCCATACAGGGTACACTTCAAGTATTACTACTAATAATAATAATACTACTTCTAGTATTAACAGGGTTCGAATTTATGCATTTTTGCTTCGTAGTCTGTGATTCTCAACACCAGAGACATCCCTACGTTTGCCTGTATTAATCTTTCTTTTAGTCAATATATATATATTAAATAAACACAAAATGATTTATTTTAAGGTTAATGCAAATCGAATATGATCTATTACTCAAATGTAAACTTTTCTGTCTGCTTCAAGGTGGTATTTAAATAATTAATAATAATCTTGTACTTCGAAGAAATTTATCGTCATTGAAACGAAGTATAAAAACGCACCTTTTCGTTGTTAAGAGATTTGTGACAACCGTCCACACAATCCAAGGCAACAACTGCTGGGGGCGATTGCCAATTTAATTGTGTTTGGCATTTGCTTCTGTCGTCTAGATGATCAGTCATTCTTACTAATTTTGCTGTCAACGGACTACTCGTCATTACTGGATCTATCACACGGTCGTTTAAATCTGTATTATCCTGTGTATTCCGGTATGAAGATTTACGGATTACCGGAAATAGCCGTTTTAAATTATGCTCATAATAAGGTAAACGTTGTTTCTTATGGCCATGTTGTTTCTCAAAACAGCTTTCCGAACAACTGTCCGTCAGCTTCACATTATTTTGATAATAGCTATTATTGTTGCGATAAAAATCGTGATTTGCAAATGCGCCACTCGCCTCAGAAATGGAGAATTTTTCTGTTTGTAGATTGGTCGTCCTACCAGCCAGTTCATTTTCATTCATATCAGATTGATTCTTATTGCCCGGATTTATGCAGATGACAGGTTGCTTTCTAATTTGTTCACCTGCTCCACGCGATCCAATTAGTCGTTGATTTCGCTTTCGAATTCTTTTGTTAATGCGAAGGTAGGACACAACGACTATTGTCAACGGGGTCAAATATTGGAAGACTATGCTCAGAATTGTGTAAACAAGACGGTACATATCAATTGTGTGTGAACCTTGAAATTCACCGCAAATATACAGTTTTTTGCTGTCTACTGCCGCATTTCCCTTCAACAATTCATTTGATTGTGAAATGTCGATAAGCGTCGGTGCTTTGTTAACGGTCCTGTGCGAGTCACTGGCAACGAGAGACGGCATTTCCGAGAAAGTTTTTGGTTTTTCACCACTTTTATTGTCCGTATTGATGAGATTAAAATGTGATAGCATCTGTGAGTGGTACATCATGGACGATTGTGAAACGCTTGCTGGGCTTGGCGATGATTTAGTCTGAAATAAATACCGAGAACATATAACTTTGTAAGCATTTATTTAAATTCAAATTACCCTTTCCATTTGCACTAATAAAAAGAAATTATATCAGATACAAGAACAGCTTCTTTCTTTTTTTATTTCTCAAGTGTCTACAAATGAACGTCTCTTTATATATAAACTGAAATGCACACAAGATAGAAAAATATAAACATCGAGAGAGTGTGTGAAATAAGGGAACAACCAATCAATTGCGTGCGTCACATACAGTTTAAACTCAATGCTCGAACATGCTTCTTCCGTTTGCGTAAATCCGGCTGCAATTTGTTTATCCATAAAGATTCTTATGTGACTAACTCCCTTTTGTTACTGAATTTAGTAATTATTTTAAATTCTACGTCTGGAGAACATACGTGTGAAGTTTCAGCAATGTGTTGTGCAAATGCAGACATGTATTAAACATTTGATTTGAAACAGGCGTTAATGTTGAAGTGTACTCTCAGTCGAGAAATTAACCGTCTGATCGATCGGCCTACGTAAGTCGATCGACGACTATTGCATTTATATTGTAAATAATAATAGATGTCTTCATTAACAGCCGTTTCTCTTTTATTTCTTGTTACGTTAATAAGGCACGCATTCCAAAAGAACTAATGTCAATCATGAAACGTAGCAAATTAAAAGCTGTTTCATTATGAACATGTTGGAGAATTTAAATTTGTTAAGAATAATAAGAAAAATTGAATGTGAGAACGACCTTTTGATTGCCTAGAACAATTAGATACTGTTTGTAGCGAAGAATTAAAATCTATGCAATTATGTATTAGGTGTTGCGCATCTAGTACCGAAATAAGTTCAACTATGTTCAGAAGGATAAACCAAGTACAGTATGAATGGAAAGTATAATCTCTTGTGCATATTCGTTTCGTGCTTACTGGTAACTCAACGGTAGGTGCCGGTATTACGCTCTTTACACACTGTATGTGTGGGTGAGGAATTTGGGAGAATAGGACGGTACAATCTCTCGTAGAAAAATGCAACTCATCCAGTAGACCTGTTTCGTCTATAACTATGTTGTTAGATCACCAGATTGCAAATCAGATGTGCCCGGGTTCGAGCCCTGTCCGCGGCCAATTCTGGACATTAAGTGATGATTTCCCGATAAGGATGAAACCGGTATACTGGATGAGCTTCATTTGTTCAGCATAGGACAGGTGTTTATATCAAGAATGCAAGCTTTTTTTAAATAATAAGGAAGGTATTTGGCAGTGTTTATTTAATTAACGTGGTAATAGAATAGTCAATTTAACTAAATGAATTACATAGTTGTTCAATGAGCTAATAGTCTGAAAATAATGAAAAGCTGTTTATGTATGATATCACAATATCGTTCTAATTGAAAACATTGTAAAGTAGACCAATTTTGCAACCAGATTAGGCCAACAATCGAAGTTCATCTATTTTTGTTATGTCAGATTGGTTTGAAATTACACAAAATACTCGCATTATTTCTGTTAGTGCTAAGGTTATTCAATTTTAATTGCATATAGCTGAATAATTGCAATAGATATTCTACACCCTACTCATATAAGCCATAGTGAAATTTAAAAATAATTCCTTACCACAAAATGTAGGCAATATGAAGAACTAATTTTGTTGTATAAAATTGAATCTAGTCTTTACAGTACCACACCAAAATATATACTTCCATAAAAACGTGAAATAACTGCGAAACTGATTTTTTGAAATTACCTAATCACTGCTATGACTAACACAGGTTGATTTCCAGTTTCTTTGTTTAGAGTATATATTCCGGCTTCCGATCGTCTGTCTATTACTCACCTCGTTTCAACAAAACAAACTAACAGAACTAGAACATTGTTTCCTTTACATTACTTACCTTCCACTAGATCAATGCGTGTATCGTGTGTGCGTATGTGTAAGCCCATTACTGCTATGTTCATCCAGCTAAGTGAAACTAGAGAGGCTGAATATGAATTCAACATTTGCATGCGCTGGACTAGTTTTCTGAGTGGAATGACGTAATTGAAGTTGTCCTCGCGCTGGGGATCACAATAAATCAGTTACAAGCTTCATAGCCTTATGCCAAGTTTAGTGATAAAATTAAATTGAAACCTCTCAAGTATAGCTTAGAACTGGTATGTTTAATAACAGCTGTTGTCGTATTAATAAATTGGCGCATGTCACGCACGTGCATGTTTACATTTATATATTACAAATAATAGTCAGGCATGTATAATTAATACACGTTTTGATCCATCTAAATGAAATTTTTAATTTAATCACTGTAAGCGTGAGAAAAATTATTTGATTCTTAGCACTTGAAATAATTTTAATACATCATTTTAATATGTGATTATAATAGAGAGGGTGGGGGCAAGATAAGAAAATTATACTCGCATAATTGATCAAATTGAGTAAAAAAACAAGCATACTTAGGATAGGAAATAAAATAAGTGATGCTTAGACAAGAAAATATGAAAACTTATTTGAGGAAAGATAAAAAACGAAAAAAAAGATAAAAGTCCTTTAATAAGCGTTCAACACATTAATACTTTTACAAGTTAAACGAAATTTTAACGGGTGATATTAAGAAGCGTAATATATTCTCAATAATTGACTAACCATTATTGGATGATAAGTCAACTAATAAGCCGGTCTTATTCAGATGTTCTTAATCTTTCACTAGAGCTAGCTTCAGTTTCTGATTCGTGCGAACGTCTTTTCTTAAGATCAAATAATGCAGTATGCCACAGCAAACCATACAATTTTTCCACAGCTATTTGTCATCTAGTGATTTAATTTTCAAAGATCCTATAATCAATCTCGTCATCCTGTTACAACTTAATATCGCTATGCGTCTGCAATCATCCCAGTTAATATTGTGTCTGACTTCCACTGCATAACGCGCAAGATCAGAGTTAGCAACATGTCCAAACTTACATGCAGTTCTGTGTTCTCGTCTTCTTATTTGGATTGGGAGTATGGTCTCAGAAACGTAGAGTAACTACAATCATTGTATGACATTTCATACACACCTGGTTAAATTTATTCATTTTGGTTAGTGAGTCTAGTGTCTAAGGTAAGAATTATTGTCAATGCCAAACACTCCCAAACATATTATATTTCTAAGTTGCTGTGCTACGAAATATGAATAAATTCCTATTTCTTGATAAATATGCACAAAGTAAAATTGGTAGATTAGTTTGCTTCGATCTAGTATCTTTATAAACGAATATACGAGTACCTGAAGCCCTGGATTGTTTTCGACGTTACCTAGTTGATCACCCCTTTATATTACCAGGAAGTAAAATGACGATTTAACACATCATGGAAATTATGTGAATATGTGTCATCCACTTATTTTAAATTTAGGCAACAATTGTGTAAACAAATTAGAGGTGTCTCCATTGGAAAACTTTTGTCAGTCCAAATAAATAACATCTTCAAGTATTATTTTGAAAATAATCTTTTGGATAAGACACCACTGAGGTCAATATTCTAACTACGGTTCTTAGATGACATATTAATGATCTGAGACCATAGTGATGAAGAAGTTGTAAATTTCTTAAAGTTAACGAATCGAATGAGCAAACTTCAATTTACTCTTGTTAAAGGAAATATCAGATGAATTACAATTTTTGTATGCCAAGATAATTAGTAATTGTCGGAAATTAGAAAAGCATATTTTTAGGAAGGAAGCTTACTGGGGAATTCGTATCTTATGAAAATTGTTATCTTATAGTCATTAACAATTAGAAGCCATGTATTAGCAGATATAAAGCGAAGGAAGTTAGAAGTAGGTAGACTGCACGATGTTTTCACGGCTAATGGTGATTCTCTTTATTTAAAAGAAACAACAATTATAGATGTTGCAAGAAAATACAATCATAATTGAAGGTACATAAAAGCCGATAACGTGAAAGAAGATCTTAAGGTCATGGAACTACCTGACTCAAAAAAAGGAGAACCAAAAAATCAATAGTTTTAAAATAAAATATAGGGACCGTGGTAAAACAGTTCCTTAACGCAGGGCCTAAACTCAGTAACAACAAAGAAAAGATTGAACACTTAGAAACATCAAAATTGTACCAAATTCAATGCATTGTTTACAGATTCGTGTATGCATCTGATCTTGCCCGTCATTCAGTAGAGTCCGGATATACAAATAACCGGGATAGTTGTAGACACATAGCCCTATTTAATTGTTACTCGATAACGATATTGACTAGTAACATCGAACGGAATCTTGTATTTCTCTTGGAGAGAAATATTTACGTTTGTTTGAATTTCGAATCAAAGTGTACTGTATACTTCTAATATGTTTTCTGACTAGCTACATTGATATATATATATATATATATATATATATATATATATATATATATATATATATATATATATGTTCATTTGGAATAAGTGGTATGTCTAAAAGTGGATAACAGAGAAGCTACTGTTATCATGAGTTAATTTAATTATAATTATAATATAGTAGATCAGTTAAATAATATGTTTATAATTATACGGTAAACTAACAGCAGCCCCGACAGATAAGTTAAAGGGGCATTGAAGTTATTTGACTATAATATGATTTTTAGAGAAGAATTGGATTTAGCACATGGTAACACACTTAAAAAAGAGATATAATTGAACCCAAAGCGTATGGTTTGGTGAAAGTGCAATTATCTGGTTAGTCATTCAGAATAATTGACAATAACCAGCACTTTCCAGCGCATAAAATTTTATTGTTCATATATTAGAGAATTAGAAAATACTCATATTTCTTAGACCAAACATTGATGAAATCATATAAAATATTTCAAATATTTAACAGATTTGTACTAGTTCAAAAATTTTGGACGTCATATTAATGCATACACGCATCTTTATTTTGATTATCACTAATTAGAATACGACGAATTGTGAAGAATAGAAACTGATTCATATCGAGATGTTGACCAAATTACCACGCAGAAATAAGTAAACTTTTACCTCTACAGAAACCATTAGAGCCAAGTCAGATTTAAGGCAATGTGACATCGTAAATATAGCTTCCATGCGATTCTATATTATCATTTCACCAAAAGCAACAGGTAGTTGCATTTAACTCCGCCTAAATAAGAAAAGAAAGCTAAAATACTTCTACTAGAATACAGAAGCAAATTTGCCACTGACATGTTTTGATAACATATCGCGCAGGATCTTCACCCACATACATTGATTCGCACGTGGACCGCATCCTGGTAGACGCATGGGTTCTATACTAACCAATTTTTCTGTAGTTGCCTTAAGCTGATTCTGCCCTCTCCAACGCTTTCCACCTTGTTCTCAACAAAACGGCGACGTTAGCTACGATTATTATGCCCTCTTGAACATTCGAATTTAAGTGATGCAGAAAACCTGACTGCGCCAGCACATTAGGTGAAAACTTACTTGTTTGTAGAATAAAGATAACTGTTTGATTGTGTCTTTAGATTTCAGCGTTGTATACTCACTGCTGGAAATCTATGTGGTCTATGCTTCTCAAAAACGGTGATCAAATACACCGATACCCAGATTTACAAGTGTGCGTACAGATGCATTGTACACGTAAGCTTTAAGACGCGGTGAGTTAATTTTGTCTCTCCATAAACCTGCCTTTAAGATAAAAATCTGAACAGTGAAGCAGTAGATTTGAAGCGAGTAATGGGTGTTTCTCTAGAAGTAACTTACATTTTGAGACAGCCTATGCTATATAAAATGGGACTAATACAAGTGCCTAGGTTAATTTATCTTTTCAGCTGACATGTCACACAGACACATACTTTCTTTCAACAGATTGTTGTTGCATACAATCAATTTTTCGCTAAAGTTTAATTTCCTTCCAACAGTTCGAAGATAAAGGTGAAGAACTGTAGTTTTTAACCCGATGCGAACGCTTACTCCATCACTGCAGACTATCCGCTCAAAATGTATCCGAGATGGACTTTGAGACATTTATTTGGTTGGAGTCTTATAGCTCTACGAGGATTAACACAAACCGAGCGAGCAGGAGTTTGACGACTAACTACAAGAATATCCACAAACAAATTTCAGAGACCTAATGAGTTATTCTATGGAAGCTTATATGCCACACACAGTGGAACCTGCATTCTGTATAACGTACACTATCATCTTGCACAATAAATTAGAATTTTTTTAAGATAAGAATAATAGTTTTTTTTGAAAATATGACTATTCGAGTTGGCTTAAATATATATTCGAATTTTATTTCTATTTACCTTTCCGACAAATTTGAGTGAAAATCTACAAAATGTAAGTGAACTTTGTGAGTCCATTTAATTTTCAAAAACGAGCGATAAAACTGAATGCCACCGTACAATTTTTAAATAATTGCTACACGACGTATTTTGGAGCAAGGTAGTCTGGACAACTGGATGACGCCATGTTACGCAATGCTTTACAGGCTTTCTGAAGTTTATGCTACTGAATTTCAATCTACACTCGACGCAGTTATCCGAAATTCATTCAACTATACCATTGCGTCCTTTTTTAAATTTATACCTGCCACCTAGATGAAATTTTGCGTTGCTTAATCACCCAAAGCGAGCATTCGTGTCATAAATAAATAAAAATATATGTGAACATTTTGCTCTTCTTAGTAAAGGCTTTATTTCGGTGTAGGAAGCAACCTTGTCGAAAATTCTGGCCAGTAAGTGATGAGTTCTTAATAAGGACGAAACCGCTCAACAGGATGAAATGCCTTTTCAACAGTACACAATTCTTTTTTTATACTGGCATATGTAAGTAATTAATGGGTCAGGTGTTTATATCAAGACCGCGACCTTGATTATAGTAATTTTTATCACCGCCCACGCAACCAATGTCCGTGTAACCTTGTCGTTGTTTTTTCTTAAATCGATGTAGGCATATAGTGGTACAACGAATTGGTAACGTTAAATAATATCCATTGTACCCTTCCTGTATGCAAAAAACAGAAATAAATTTTATCAGATAGAATAAACATTTCTTCAGCTTAATCTTCTCAAATATCGACTAAGGGGGATGCAGTTTTCCAAATGGCACAAAATAAAGTTGAAGCAGGATTAACATGCACATTTATTGCAGCCAACCTACGAGTGTTATTTTGGGCAACACACTTGCCTTTACCAGCAATCAAATAGAAACAGCCGTTAAAGTCGATATCAAATATTATTTACTAATATTCATGCGAGTTGTCCGGGATGGACAAGACGGTTAATTACTCGAATGAGAGAACATTGTAACTAAAACGCCTGTTTTAAATCAAATGGTGAATACACGTCTGCTATTGCGCAACACATTATCGAAACATTGCACGTATGTTCTCCAGACGTAGCATTCAAAGTAATTTCTAAATGCAAAAACAAAAGGGAGCTAGCCACATACGATGCCTTATGGATAAACAAATTGCAGCCGGATTTATGCTACCAGAAGAAGCACGTACAAGCATTGAGCTTAAACTGGATGTGACGCACGCAATTGATTGGTTTCCGTTTTCACACTCTCTATGTTCACATATTTCTATCTTGTTTTGCTTTCCAATTTATATATAAAGATATGTTCATTAGTAGATATTTCTGGAGATTATGCGAAAGAAATGTTTCTTGTGTCTGATAAAACTTATTTGTGTTTTTGCACACAGGAAGGGTACAATGAATTTTATTAAAGCTCGCATTTCAAAAGAATATATATTGTGTTTATCTTCGTAGATGTATTAATGCGTTTCGCGCAAAGTCGGTTGTTACAAGAATCTATTCAGTTAAAAAATCTTCACATTGAGAACTGAGAGCCATGCCGAATATGCGGCTAGAAAAATTCCGTGATGCCAGATTTTTAAACTAAGAACGCGTACACAAATAGGTCACCCAGCTCTCTAGTCCTCGTATTATACTTTATTCAAGAGTCAGATAAGCAACATGTAGTAGTTTATTATTTATCTTATGTATGTGCTTTAGCTGGTTGTTGCCAATTAATTTTTTTATGTCTCCAGATTTAATGCGCTGAGGTTAATAAATTTCTCAGGTTTAATGAATCGTTTTTTTTTCTTGGTGTATTTTCACAATCTGACAATACGATATTGTGCTCAGTGCTTTTATTAAAATCTGCCATACTTATTGCATCTAAGTAGCTGTTATAGGTGGATGTAGAGGAGAAGACAGAAATAATGGTGTCTAAAGTAGCCTGATTACGTTTATCCACTCTGGATGATTCAGAGGATATGACGACCAATTTTATCCTGGGCAAATCCTGATGAAATATGGATTCATTAAAATTTTTAATGTCCAATAATAATAATAATAATAATAATAATAATAATAATAATAATAATAATAATAATAATAATCGGACTCTAATAGAACACTACGTCACGCATTCCCATCGTGGATCACCTGTATTCGGGCTCTTTATTTTATATAGTCTGAAAACCATGTCGGATGAGCAATATTTGCACGTGCATCAGTTGCCGAAATTTCGTTCAGCAGTTGGCACCTGCTATTCGCTTTTTTTTTCACCGTCGCCCCACATATAATACCAAATTTTTTGCTTTATTAACTGAAACTCGAGGCTATATGTCATTAGACACAACAAAGCGCAAGCTGCCATTGCCGCGGCTTTTAATTTTTGCCTGCCGATCGTCAAGCCAGATATTTCCATGGCTAAGGACCAATCATTCTGGTACTTGAAACCTTGGATTGTTTACAACGTTTTCTATTTGATCATCATATTATATTAGAACGATGCATAACTGTGTTTTCTCACATTATGTACCTAATGTGTTTATTTTGAACATAGGGAATAATTTATAAACAAATTAGGTGCTTCGAAATTGCACAACCTTTGCTCATTCCAAAAGAAAAAAATATTTATGAATCAGGCGGCCAAAAACCTTATATGTATGTATATATCTATAGTTGTTGGACAACGTACAAGTGATCTTCAATAATGTATGTGAAGATGTAGAAAAATAAAATTAACAAACTAAAATTTACGGCTGAAAGAGAGTCATATGGTGAATCAATATGTTTATGCCAAATGAGTTAATTTGGCCGAAAAAGTTATAGTGATATTTATATTGAGTATGATATATCTGGGTTTCTACGTTTTTCAATTTTAAACAGGAATATCCGATGAACATAGGACTTCTTAAATCATTGATAGTTAAAAGTTCAAATTAATAGAAATAAGACAGGCATTTGAAACTAAGAAGATTGTAAATATATTTAAGTGTTCATGGATAGTCGGAAGTAAATTTATTCCTCGCTTTAATTGTTTAATAATTTCTATTCTAATAAATTCTTGAGCATTTACTGTAGGAATATTTGCATACTTTGCTTCACTTCATATCCACTAACACCATTTCCCATGGCACGAATAAAGCAAAAGATGCACACATATAAATAACTATATCTAACTGAATAATAAACAATTATTTAAATCAAGTTTGCGAGCTTGAAGTAAACACCAATTAAACGAAGAATGATTGCGCATGTGGTAGTACCAATTCTTATTTAATAGTTTGATTTTCAAGCTTAATGTTTGCGCGTATATAAAATTAAAAGTTGATAGATATTATGAGATTAACCAGACACTAGCATAAATGGAGCTATTTAAAATAAAATCCACTATTTATTAATTAATTTGGATTTACACCGTTTGATTAGCCGAAAATATAGGGAGGATGCCGGTTATTGTTCTCGGAATATTTCCGCAGAATGTGGGAGTTTGGACCTATCGTGTGCCAGTCATATCACAAGTCTTTTATTCTTTTTACCGATTATTTAAATTGACGTGTATCTATGGAAATATGAAACTCAAAAATTCAATAAAGAAATTTTCAGGAAAATGCGGGCGTTACAAACGTGATTTTGCCACGATCACATAGTTGGAAAGATTCATTTTAACTTCGTCCATTTGAGTTTTGAAACAAATGACTGTTAATGTTAAAAAAAACGTTTTGGCGAATTAAAAATATCGAGCGATTTATACATAGAAATCTGTCACTGTAGCACCTATACCAATGTACTGAAGTACAAAATTAATTTTTTTTAATTAAACACTAAGCAAGCTGCATTTCAATGTAAGGAACTTAATCGTCATCATCATTTAGTGTAACATTAGCAAAAATTCACATTCTGAACCTGATTTGTTACGGTATGCGCTTTAACAAGTACATTAGCTAAGTAAGCCGTATTTCAAAAGTGCTCATGTGGAGATTGTCTCACTGAAATTGCGCATTTGGTGGTAAATCGTACTACTTTGGTCTGATATCTTCGCGCCATTATGCTTAATTATTTTTAAACATCAGACTGTCTAATTAAAATTGTTTTTTAAGAAAGATATATTCTAAATCGTTACCCTTATGTCTTTCCATCGTTTAGTTGTTTAATGTTTTGGCTTAATTATAATCCGAGACAGTAAGTTGAGATCTACTTTTCCGTATTTTGAGGTGAAAAATTGAATGACATATTATGAAGAACTAAAACCGTACGCCATTTTAATTTCTTTTAATTTTTTTAGGTTTACGACAAAACTATTAGAATTAGACTTACACTTAATGATTTCCAATTTGTTTGATTTTCGTCTGACAAAGATTGAGGGCCGTCGAAGTATTTCCTGGCGTTATTTACGAATTGATTTGCCTTAAATTCGGGTAGGAATTCATTTGAGTCAGAATCCGTATACTTAATATTGTCGTTTGATCTTGTAAAAAGTAAACGTCTTTCCTTAGATTCTTGAGTTTTTGGCTCTGACTTGTATGGTCCACCAAGTTTTGAAGAATCGTCTGGAGGCAATCTGAGTAATAATGGTAACAGTTCAGGCGGGTTTGCTGATGGATTTGCTAAATCCAATATGCTGTCTCCAGATGTCGATAAAACACTCGACGGTGACGAAGATTGAACATCTTCATTTACGCCACGCAGAGACGAATCAGGATGTGGAACCAAAGCCGAGAAGTAGAACAATGGTGATGCCATCAAAACTGACAAACTCCATATGGCCAGCATCGATATGATGAGGTTGCATTTTGTTGTTCGTGAACTAAACTTTGTTGGATGCACAATCAGCTAGAAAATAATTAAAAAATTAAATACTGAAACATTTTTTAAATGGAAAATTAATTTTTTTAAAATTTTTTCCGCCTTTAATTTGCATTCAACTTATTATTTTTTGAAGATACACCCAAGAAAATAATAAAAGTCAAATTTTTTAAGTACGCAAAACGGTAGCAAAATACCTTGATATTCTATTGCAAATTTAATACATCATTACAAAATAAAATTAAATTAACGAATTATAATTAAATGATCGATATTTTAAAAATATAGACCTTTAACAGTGAGACTTTAGTCATCAATCTGCTGTCCAATTATTACTGTAGAGGCCCTTTCATCATCACCATAGGGTATCCCCTGGGATGCCAGGCTAAGAAATACAACATTTGCGGAATGATCTTCAATATTTAGAACAATTAAATTCCTCTGCACTTCCTTTTAAGTTAAATTTATGAAGTCCTTCGGTCAATTGCTCTGTATCCTCACACTTATTGCTGCTATCAAATATACTAATATAACATTTATTACGTAATATTAATTAAAACAAATTGCCTATGCTCACTGTCTCACTGATTGTAACAGCTTGCTCTTCCGGAAGTGAAAACTTTGGAAATAAAATATCCACGATTATTACCTGAAGCAAATTTTAGATACTTCCAGTAATATCAGTAATAACAATAAGAATTTGTGGTTAATTTCATTAATACATTATCAAGACATCCCTTCGTTAAATGTCCATTGGAAAACAAATTGTGCTAAGACAGAAACAGGCAGTATGCGAACCACGCAACAAAAAAATCTCAAGAAGACTGAATATTAAAGTCAACAAAGACAAGTCATAATCTTCCACAATATAAATAAATAAAATTATTAAAAAATATCACAATATATACTTTATTACAAAATTTTGGCTATGAAACCAGCGGAAATGTAAAATGCCCAAAAATAAATATTGATTTATATTTATATGAAGAATAAATTAATGTCCAAGAAGTTAATTGACCACCACATAATCGAAGGAAATGAGTCGTTGCGCATTCGTTCCATTTCATTAATTTTCCCAATAATTTTACTGTAGATAAATATATTAATATTTTCAATCCAGCCTATATTATTAGAATAAGCATCAATTTGACATTTCTATTTCCCTTTCAATCGGGTTTACGATCTTCAGTTATAAAAACCATCTCGTGATACCTAACCAGTTGCTCAATAACAATAACAACAACAAGATCGTCAGACGTATGCATGAATCTTGCAATTTCGAAACGCGTCACTACGTGTGACCAGCGATAGGTTTGCTATGTTACACCTAGTAACAGATTAATTCAAATATTCTCTAAAGGATAAATCAAAGTTAGCATCAACGGTATGTTTAATTGCATTTGCACATTCGATTCTTGCTTACTGGCGACCCATCAGTTGGAAACGTTATTACATCATATTCCCACTCTATATTTGAGTGTGGCATAACGTTATATTGGACGGTACAATCTCTCATACGAATATGTAAACATGCAGTTTGGAAGCTCACTTCATATAAGGTCCTCGACAATGCAACTTTAAGCCAGCTTACTATATATGATAAATAACAAGTCAGTAGAAGGTACCAGCAATATTGCCATTGTGTCAGAACAAGATACCAAAATTATAGATACCGAGTCGCTACATGGTACCAACACAATGGACTACAATGATTGCTAACGTTTACCAAAATTGGCAAATACAACTTTTCATGAAGACCCATCTCTCTAGAACATTCAGTTGGAAAACTTGATTTAAAGTGGTGCTATCACAAACCTTGCAATCAATAATTGTTCCAACATACCTTTCCATTCTCTTGGAAAACATGAGACTAATTGAATCATGTTTGGATTTCGAAGATTTAACAAAGTTCGATCATCACCAACTACATGAACACTACGAGCGAACATTTGAAGAAACTGCTTACATTTTGATAATTCATTTTAATGTAAAATTATGCCAGAAATATATTCGACATAAAAATTGAAGTAGGGTAGACGTGACTATAACTTCATCTATAGAATAATATGCAACTGGGTATATAAAACTTTATTTTAACCTTTATAACTTTCAGTGAATAACATAAAATAACCTTAAAATTCCCGTAAATAGAAATTTTATTACGAGTTTTAAAGAAATTTGTCGCGTTTACCTTTCATTCGCTAACTTCCATGAGGCTCTTTCATATTCTTCTTAGTGAAGGTACAATTCGAAGGGTATATTAGTTTAAGAATCAGCAAATTTAAGGTAAATTGAACTTTCGGTAAAATGGTCATTTTGAGAAGTCAACCTGCAGGACTATAGTCGAATTTTTTGTACACAAATTGTTAATTTATTTTCAATTATAGCAAAATGAACTACAAAACCATGCCTATTAAAAAGTTGATTATTAGCCAAATAAAACCTTCAGTCGGATTAAATTTCTAGCATTAGGCCAAATTGAATGAAATTTCCTGCCTGTCTCTCTTTTCTATAGTGCCCTAGCTGAAATGCGTATAATTTAGAATATTAATTCCCGTGTATATCGTGTAGGCTTGCGTCAAGTATGGCTGTTTTGAGCACTCAAAACAGAGAAGGCACTCTCCTATGTAGGTCAGACTCATTGAAAAGCCAATTAATTAGCCAAAAAGCTACACCATCTTGTAGGCAAATCTTCCTGGAAATTTTAATTAATTCAAGTGATTTATACATAGCCAAAGTTTTACTCAGATGTAATAAGAAATAATCTCACAATTTTTTCTTCAAATATATTTCAGTGAATAAGCCGCTCAATTAACACGGTTAATCACATTTACACATTCAGGCACAAACAAGCCAACTGCAGAAGTTTATGTATTGCGTAGTTTATACCTTTATGAGCATACGCATTAACTAATAAGAAAATTAATTCAATTTAGAGCCGTTAAGTGACGTAGAGTTTGTTTAATGTTGTCTAATTTACTGAGACAAAATAAAAGCTTAATATTATTCTTAATAGAATGAAAAATTATATTACGGCTTTCAATTTAATTTTAACACACAAAATAACCTATGAATATCGCCTTTAATATACAAATAGTCCATTGTTCTCGCCTCTATCTACTTTTTAAGGCATATTGGTTTGCAATTCTAAATCGTGTACTGTTTTTCAAATGGTATTGGACGTTACACCTATAATATTTTGTTTACAGGGATTCTGACTTTTATCAATGCTTAGGAAGTATGTTTTATAACACATGCAAATAAATCCATCAAAAGTATACCAAAAACCACAAAGTTTAATCGTGAGTGAATTATCAAATCCTTATATTGATATTATATCCTTTAGATCTGCAAGCATAATTATGTGCGAAAATAGAGGAGCTTAAAGTAATAAATCATGTGGATCATAGGTCAAACTATTCCTAAATAAAGATTGGTACATTGGGTTTATTCGTCGTTTCCTACATTCTTTGGTACTAATGGGCAAAATCAAATTATTTAATTCAATAATTATAATGATCACTTTGGCCAACTATAATTGAGCGGTGTTTTAATGAAGTTCTTTCTTCTAGTTGAAACTATAACCAATGAACAGACCAGGTACAATGCTGTAAGTTGGAACTCCTGTGTCAATTTTCCGTAAATTAATAATAAATAGCAAATCAAATTGCAAAAATAGTGAGGAAATTTACCATAATAGTTGGCTAATACTGACTATATGAATCAATGGCTTTAATAAATGTTGAGATTTATCTTTCACGTTGAATGAGTTTCTTCTAAGATAAATTTAAAGACATGATTATTTTATCAAAACATATTTCGTGAAGTTGTAACGCAAAATGAATGCGCATCTGTTTCATACTTATCTTATGGCAGTATTTTATTCGTTTTTTTTGTTATTTATTTGTTATTTTTAAATTTATTAAACGTTCCTCTCTGTCAAAAACATTTTATCCAAATTTCATGGGCTATTGTTTCCCACAAAAAAACAGAATACCGGTTGATCAGTTTTCGAATAAGACGTTGGAAAACCAAATTGACAATAGCACAACTCAATAAATTACTAATATCGACCGAAAAATGTGAGAAATGGGCATGTGAAAAATATGAAAATTATAGACTATTTAACAAATTTGGACTCAATTGCCTAGTAAAACATAATAAAAACTTATTCTGGAGTAGGCAAAAAGGTTATTTTGTGCTAAACATCAATTTACCAAAAAGCGCTTTAGAAAACGCATATTTTAATAATGTAATCAATACTCATATACAACTTTCTATTGTTACCTTTAATAAAATCGGAAATCCATTATGCACAGTGTGATCAAGTGCCGTTTCTTCGCGTCTAGAAACTTGATAACTTTAGTTCACATGACTTTTCGGAATTTGACGTGCGAGATAGACTTGTTTACCAGTAGACTATTTGTTGTTAATTTTGTTGAGTGGAAATAAATAAATAAATCAAGTATTGCAATTAAACACACTGCCTGGCAAATTTGATCTGGGCTGGATGATATAAAACGTGAGATAGGCAATGATCCGCAAACTCTAGTAAAAAACATAAAAGGCATGTTGCAAAGCCATCGGAAGTAAAAAATAGTAAATGAGTATTTAGGACAATATATAAACTTTTACCGTCCTATTATCCCACATTCTTCACCCAAATATATAGTGGTTAAAGGGCGTAATACCGGCTACTACTGATAAGTCACCAGTAAGCACGAAACGAATGAGCATGAGATTATACTTTCCGTTCATGCTGCCTTTGGTTTATCCTTTGGGTCACAACTGAATTAATTTGTTATTAAGTTCGCAACACCTAATACATACCTGAATATATATTAGTTCTCCACAACAAACAGTATTTAACTGTTATATATTGAATTGAATCATGTCATGCTTACCGCGAAATGTGATAACTTATATCGATCAAGGCCAGAGTGAATGTATTTACTGGAGTAACACGTGTTCCGAAATTGTTGGAATTCTCAATTTCGGTGAACTATAGCTTAAATTGATATCCATCATGTTGGTACCATGTACCGACTCGTAAACCATAGTGTTAATACCATGTACCTTTTCGGTACAATAATGTTGGTATCGGTTACTAACGAAATAGCCATAGTGTTAGTATCCTTTACAGACACGGTATATAAATTATATAAAGTGAGTTAGCTTTGAAGTCGCATTGTCGTAGACTATATGACGTTAGCTTCACTATTTCAGGTTAACATATTCGTCTAGGAGATTGTACCGTCCTATTATCCCACATTCTTCACTCAAATATATAGTGGTTAAAGGGCGTAACACCGGCTCCTACTGATGAGTCGCCAGTAAGCACGAAACGAATGTGCATGAGATTATACTTTCCGTTCATTCTGCCTTTTTTATCTTTCTGGTCACGACTGAATTAATTCGTTACTAGGTTCGCAACACCTAATACATACTTGCAAATATATAACCTTATTTTTGCCAATCAGAATAAAATTAAAGGACGTTGTCTTTATTAGCGGATAATATTTTACTATTTCTGATTCGAAATCCTAGTTGTGTTGATTTATTCGCGTTTTTGACGTATAATAATATTACTTTGGAAGACATCGTAGCAGAACTAAAGAAACTGATGCAAGAGGTCAGGAATCTTAAATGCCAGTATGAATAAAGGAATGTAAATGCGTCTACTAATATATGTTGAAACTTGTGTTTTACGCTGCATTGCTCTCATGAAATTTTGCTTATATTTGGTGACCCCAATTAAAATAATTTCACAAATCTTAATATAATTCAAACATTCCAGTTACCACACTAGAGATAATAGACACTATATGTGGATTTAATTTGCAGATAGTGATGAATGATGTTAGGCCATAATTTCTGCATTTTATGCTCTTGTTAGATTAGAATTTTCGTTAATACAGAGACACACAGGAAAATAATTGGAAACAGTTTAAATTCAGATAAATCAGATGCTAGTAATATTTTGATTAATTGCTGATGATCTTTCATATTTGACAAAATTGAAACGAGTTTTGCCTTTACGCAATTTAATGCAGAATCATGGAGAGATTTATGGCCAAATCCAAATATTCATGAAGAAACGATGAAAATGTAAATACACAAAAAACATGCTAACTTTTGAAAATAAGCGAAATAAAACAACACCAAAATCCAATTATAATTATGCTACGTAAAGTCAATCAGTGCGTACAAAAGAAAGCGCAATTTGTTATTGACTGAGAGGTTGTGTTTTCACTCGCTGCTAATGTTTTAAAAAATATATAAATTGTGAAAGATAGTGCATCAATTGGGTTATGCATTTGGCATTATATATTTAATAACTATTAAATTCATGAGGAAAAAATGGGTATACTATATTAAAAATAAACTATATATATTGGATACAATTTCTGGTATATTTTTAACATCATATTGTTTTAAGGCCAAAAATTTATAGAAATTTTATTGGTCGAATTGACCAATAAATAAGTTTTTTGTGATTAATATATACTCATTCTAATAGGAAGCCAACAAATGCGAAGAGATAAAAGGAAATTCTCCTTTTCCTATGTGAAGCAATCCGTTGCGAATTTAATATGCAAAAAAAACGCAAATGGCTTTATGCTAATTTTCCTTAACCATTAATGATTTGATAGCATGTACTAAATTAAGTGCGGTAAATAAAATTTATAAACGTAGGAGTAGGAGGCTTTATTAAAGTATCGAAACGGCTAGTAAGTGGAAGGCAATAATTCCATTCATTTTGCTGAAATGTCGGTCACTAATTAAGAGCAATGCCTATAATAATATCTGGCACGTCTTACAGTCAAAAAGACAGATCCTGTGCAGAAGCACATTTTCATATTTTTGTTTAATTTAATTTGTCCCCAAAAGCATGTTGTTGCTTTATATAACTGTGTTATTTCTCCTATCTCAAGTGCAAAAAAATTCAATTTTCTTATCTTGTTGGCACATACTTCCTACAGAATTTACGACTGAATTACGATCTAAATGAGCATACATAAATTAGGATCTAATGATGATTTAATACGTGCATATTTTCAACATTGCAAAACCGAAATGCTCCAAAAATCTTGGCTCAATACATCGTTGAGCTAGATTTTATTTTCCACATTTTCTGGAGCGACAAAGGCATTATACCCTTTGTAAATTGTGACAAAGGCATATATTTTCAACCTTAATTAACCAATTTCCTTCTGTGTAATATATGAAGCTATATAACTGCAAATCCATTAGTTTTTATCAGCAAATATTATATGCATATTGAGCAAACACGTCAACATAATTTCGCAATGTCAGTAAATAGCGCAATAGCCAAATAATGTACTGACATTCCAGCATTTTTAGCAAATTATTCGCAAGTATTCAAATAAGTATATTCCCGATTAGCAAAAATTATATTCATTAAAAAGAGTTTTGCTTAGTACTATTTTTATCCTTTGGCAACACATGGTATTCGTTATTTACCTGAACTTTGTTTTCTCAACAAATTTTATTACACCGTCTGTCCTTATTTCCCTACCTTATATTTCTGGGCGTTCATTCAAATACTCTTCTTCAACGAAAAGCTCACGACATCACCAAATTGACGTGCATTACTGCAAATGGGAAAATTCGTTCATACGGCTTCATCTTATCTTACCAATAAATAGCATAATTATAACTTTTTCTAGATAAGCTTATGTAATATTTGTATGACGGTGTACGTTTATAACCGTAGATTATCTCGTTACATGCATGCGTTTGCTTATCAAAGTGAAATTACAATGATCTCATAGCACATACTTCCGATTATCTATACAAGCATACATCTTGTAAGTGTATAACTGCGTAATTTGAACTGACAATTGATCAGTAATAAATAAAGAGCTGCAGGTGATGTTTGCATAAATGAAACTAAAGTAATTAACGGCAATTCCTCTTTGCACGCGTCATAATTACAATTTTACACTTACTTTGTCAAATTAAGTATTTACGAGTGACATTAGTGTTAAGGAATAGGTAAAATAACGCAAATAACGGCCTGTCTAAATGAGCAACAGTTAGTAAAATGATAAGTTCAATTAAGGTAGTTTCATTAATAATTTGAAATAAATGAAAAAAAGTGCAAAATAAATCTTAAATCAATTAACACATTGGCAATTTGCCGCCTTTTGAGGCGCATATAAGCAAATCTTAATTTAAATTTCTTTACTATTTTACTAGAACGTGTTTCCAATTCTAACTCGCGCAATCTTCGTTGCCTAACATTCAATTCAATATATTACAGTTAAATACTGTTTGTTGCGAAGAACTAATATATATGCAAGTATGCATTAGGTTTTGCGAACCTAGTAACAAACTAGTTCAGTTGTGACCAGAACTGAACTAATTTGTTACTAGGTTCGCAACACCTAATACATACTTGCATATATATTAGTTCTCGCAACAAACAGTATTTAACTGTAATATATTGAATTGAATGATGTCATGCTTACCGCGAAATGTGATAACTGATATCGATGAAGGCCAGAGTGTATGATTTAACTGGAGTAACAGGTGTTCGGAAATTGTTGTAATTCTCAATTTGGGTGAACTTTAGCATAAATTTATATCCATCAGGTTGGTATCATGTACCGACTCGGAAACCAAAGTGTTAGTATCCGGTACTCATCGATTTCAAAAAAAAGTATCAGTTACTAACACAATAACCATAGTGTTAGTATCCTTTACAGACTCGGTATATATATTATATAGTGTGAGTTAGCATTGAAGTCGCATTGTCGTTGACTTCAGATGTTGTTAGCTTCACTATTACAGGTTTACACATTCGTCTAGGAGATTGTACCGTCCTATTATTCCACACTCTTCTACCAAATGTATAGTGGTTAAATGGCGTAATACCGACTCCTACTGATGAGTCGCCAGTAAGCACGAAACGAATGTGCATGAGATTATACTTTCCGTTCATGCTGCCTTTGGTTTATCCTTCTGGTCACAACTGAACTCATTTGTTACTAGGTTCGCGACACCTAATACATACTTGTATTAATTAGAGCTGTTTTCAAAATAGGGCTATTGCTTCTTATAAAGTTGTTTTATGCATTATGTAATCTCTTGATTTAATTTCAATAGATTCCCTAATCAATCTTGTCGATTTGATATTAATATGAGTTGAAAGTCATCCAAGGTAATTGTATGTCCCGTCTCTACGGCATGACGGGCAAAATCCGATTTATTATCATGTCAACATTTTCAGGCATTTCTAAGTTCTCCTTCACATATCTTTATTGGACGCATACCTGAGACAACAATCCATGCATGAAATTCACTACACACTCGGTAGGCCGTAAGTTCTAATGCTCTTCTTCGGATTGTGAAAATTTATGCCTAGTGTAAAAGATTTGTTAATAATGTTTTGACATCTAGTAATGCAATAACCTTAATCAAATTTAACCTATTCTAATTAAGATTAGACTTACAGTCGGCATTAATCATTGTTGCTTCTATTTACTCAAGAGGGTGCACGTTAGCTTTGAATATTTCTCGAAGTCTACCAAATTTTATTTCATTTAATTTTATGTCTGTCAATAAAAAACTACCCAATGTTGTTCATTTTAATTTACCAATTTTCACCAAGTATAAATAATTTTAATTGAGATTAAGTGGGATAACCGAGTAAGAACCCTCCCATTTTCTATCATTTTGAAAGAAAACTCAAGCTAACTCGCTTTATAAGATATATACTGATCATTTAAATGGAACCAAAACGATGATTTTCAAAACACCCACCCAGAACCTGAAACTAACACAATGGATTTCTAAATACCGAACATGAACCAGTCACCAATAAAATTGACTTCACGAGAATTACTAATTATACGATCCTTTAAACCAGAGGACGCCATTTAATACAAAATTCAATATTCAGGTTATAGACAATATATTTTCTCATCGTGCAGCTTACCGACTAATTAAAATTACATGTCATTAGACGATCAATGAAATAGCAGTTTTGATTTACATGAATATTAACACTAACTGTACATCTAATGGACCCCTTTTTACCGTGGAATTACATGACTGAGAATGTGCAAACGCATTACTGAGTAAGTGACATAAATAAATAAATGCAAATAGAGTTAAATTTTTCAATTAACGATTTAATCCAATTTGCTTCTATTAGAAAATTACGATACTATTGAAGTAATTTAGTGATTTACTTCCATATTAAATAATTGTTGATTACGCGAAAATCGTATAATTAATTGTGCGTGAATTTGTTCAAGTAGGAATGCTAAATAAGAAAATTAACTTGTTGTTTTAAATTTCAATAACATTTCAGTTCAAATTACTCGTCCACTTGACATATTTAAGAATTCGTAATCTTGCTTCATGCTTCAACATATACACGCGCTAAAACAGTAACACGCTTGAGTAGTGTCTGACAACTTAAGTCTAGAAGTTAATCAGGGCAAGGAACACACAAATTGTAGCCTTAAGCTGATGGACGGAAACTAATACTGTTTAATCTTACGAATATACTTGCAAAAGTTAAATAGAACAATCAACATAATGTTGAAACCAGTGTTTAGTCCTTACGCCATAGCGTTGAGACTTTTTCGCAATGGGTTAGCAACTCATCCGCAACAACGTTTTAAGCATGTTGGACGTTAAAATAAACCCCGTGACTTAAGATTTCATACTTCAAATAAGAAGATTGATAATTCTTTTTAAAAAAGGAAAGCAAATATCAATGAAAAATTCAAAGAAAATAATCTTTGTAAAAAATAGAAAGAACATTTTTTCGTTTGAAAAAACATATCATTCCAATTTAACCGTAGAAAATTAGTAATATGGTGGAAATTAAATGAAGAACGTAATAATAATAAATATAAAATAGCTCATTGACTGTGAAATAATGGATCATTATGTGTACATGCGTGATATTGCAATACAGTTCGCCACAGATATCAAATCCAGAAATCTGCAAAACAACTGTAACGACACAAATCAATCGGTGACATATTGCGTAAATAAAATTCAAATCTATTTACGTTGCACCAATGAGAAAAAAGCAAATTGCCGTTTAACCACGTTAAACGACGTTTAACCAATAGTATGCAAGCACACATTGCATGCTATTTAAGCACGGTAATTTACCATGCAAGTCAGTTGTGGCATTTGCATTCTACCTGCTTCGCGTATTTGCTCGATCGGCTGTCAGCGCATATTGCACTTTACCGGTTGTCAATCCCTACTCGTCTTGATGCGAGATACCAGAGAGACGAGCCAATTGAGTGCAGGACCTGCATGACACCATACACAACGCGATCACAGCTCAACCACGGGAGCCAAAACTCAACCAGAGTCCACCCAAGGCTCTAGGACATCTTCACTTCGGGAGACTTCAAGCGAACGTATTACCTGGCCCTCTTAAGGGCCCCCATATCAGCAACTAATCTCTATTCAGAGCACCTTAACCGAGTTTGTAACGTCGTACGGCATTTACTTGAAGCCGGGGCGTTTACAAAATTGGCGACCGCGCAAGGATAGTGATTATTGTTCTGATTTTTTTGGTATAAATAAAATTGACTTCCTTTTTCATTCATTTGGGATAAATCGACTAACATTCGCGTTTTCTTTACACCCTGATCCTGGCTTTTCTAAAATTTTGTTGGGTATATATTCGTGAATTTGTGGTGTGAGCATTCAAAGGCTAACGAGGCCTCTGTTCGTCTTCCCTAAAGGAAAATTTCAAATTTTGGAAGCAGTGTGTTATTCTTGCTGTTGAAAATAATAATTCATTGGCACTAAAGGCCAACAGGGCCTCTGTTCGTCATCCCTACAGGACAATTTCAATTTTTTGGAAGGAGTGACGCTGTTCTGTGTTGAAATAATAATACATTGTTATCAAAGGCCAACGGGGCCTCTGTTCGTTTTTTTGTACTGGACAATATCAAGCAACAGTGGAAGCTGTTTGTGGGTAAGCGTTTTCGTTAAAATATATTTATATATTTTCATATTGCTTGTAATTTATGCTTTTAAGATCCCGTAAGATTGTTAAAATGTCAGGTCCAATTTTAGATATTGATGTTCCTGTTTGGGATGGAGATAGTGAGCTATTCTTTATGCGCGTAGACTCCGCTTTCTCCCCGTTTCCTGATTATGACAGTCATCAAAAACTGTCAAAGGTTTTTGCTAAACTACCTTCTGAATTGCAGCGACGGATTTATCCTAAGCTTGAGGCCATTAGGAAGCTACCTAATCCCATTTTTGGCCTACAAAACGAGGTAGAATCCTTGCTTGGACCCACTGAAACTGAGCAGATAATAAACAAATATGCGCAGTTAGATATGCCAAATCTTGGCCCCATAGAAATACTGAGGGAATTACGGAAACGTTGGTATAAAACCAACATTTCTGACCATGAGGCTAAGGTTGTTTTTATTAACAATCTTCCCCAAACATTAAAACTCTTTGCCAGACAGCTCCCCAACACTCTCTCTATAGATGACTTATCTGAGAGATATGAGTTAGAATATAGGGTTTTGGAACCCAAAGTGAATCCATCATCCTTTTCTTCACCTCCGCAAGATGATAGAATCTCCTCCTTAGAGAGAACAGTGGCGAACATGGCCAAACTTCTAGAAGGACTGGCCATTACCAAATCGGAGATAAATCATGTGAATGCTCGACCAAAATTCGTTTCCAAGTCAAATTATAATGGTAGGCGGCGATCGAGATCTCCGCAATCATTTAATAAATATGCCCCAAAGAACTGGTGTTATAACCACCAGAAGTTTTTTTATGCTTGCCAAGTTTGTCTTTGTCGTTCCGAAGAATTTCCGAATGAGTGCCAATTTCCACAGCTGACGGAAAGGACAACAGACCGCAGGTACAAGGGTGCATCAGCATCGGGAAACGTCTGGCGCAGGAAGTAGAAGACCGTACTTTCTGCACATCAACAGCATCAACGGCGCGACAGGGAAGAAGCCAACTACAATCCGACATCCCTGTCGACTCTTTTCGTCCACGACGAATTTTTCACATAGAGAACCAAACAGACAATGCCGGTTGCAATCACCAGCCTAC
>JAQBSW010008347.1:0-34828 GCA_029291075.1 Eudiplozoon nipponicum | reverse complement strand
ATGTTGTCAAGTAAATGGGAATGGAAAACCCCAGATAGGGAAGTCTGTACAAATTTACGAGTTAATTCAGCGATTTATACATGCATATTTGTATGCAGAAGTCAAATATATACTATTTAAATCCAGTAGCAGAGAACCGCCAAAAACAGGAGGGCAATAGAAAACCTCAAAGATCACGAATAATAATGTAACATCACAGCATCACCATACGTCTAATTAGTTCCACTTTTTCTTCTAAGACAGACAATTAGAACTCTTATTGTAGTTGAGATGGCGAAAAATTAGGACTGTTTTTTTCTAGGGACAGAAAGTACATGTCTTTGGCGTTTCCGTTATTGTCGGAATTGTTTTCAAATCTTTTGGTTATCGTCGTCAGAGTTCGGTCGGGCGATCTTGTGGTTGATCAACCAAATACTTAGTTAGTCATGCGAATGAATGCAGTATCAGTCTTTCCCAGAAGGCCGGCATTATCTAAATAAATATTAAAAAAGAAACACCATTAGATTAATTAAAAACATAAGTTAAACTAGAGTTGAGAATTACACATAAAGTTCAATGTATGCAAGATTGCTAGAGGTGAGAGCCGCATATCTAAATTTGATTTCCATGTATATTCAATGCGGTTTGATCCTCGATAGTCAGGTTGCCGTCGTACTCTGATGATGATCATGGAAGGTCGAAACGCGTCAGTGCGTTGCAGCTGGCGGTAGTTTTGTTATGTTGTTCGACGACTGGTTAGATACAATGGGATTGGTGTTTACTTCAAGCTCGCAAACTTGATTTAAATAATAGAGTTGAGAATGTAAATACAAAGCATGCAATTCGTTCGGCTTGAAGCGCAGTTAAGATTAACAGTTCAGTGATATCGAGATAAAAGTGAATATTTACATGAGTTAAAGAATTTTTATCACAGTTCACGAATACATAAATAAATGAAAATCCAAGTTTTCCGCCCAGGCTTCTAGACGCGCTCACACCGATAAAGCAAAATTAAACAGACTTCACATCTGAAACCAGTTTTCCGCAATATTCCCACAGATTTTCATGCATTAAATTGTCACATGGTTAGGGAGAGTAAAGCGCAGCGTGATATAGTGGCCGATTTGGAATGTAACAGTTTCATCATCATCATCATCATCATCATCATCATCATCATCATCATCATCATCATCATCATCATCATCATCATCATCATAGTATTATTATTGTATTATTATTATTATTATTGGGTCTATTATTATTATTATTATTATTATTATTATTATTATGATGCACAGCAATAAAAAATTCATTAGTAACTAATGTTTCGCTGCCATATAGCCATATGAGAAATAAAAAAGCAAGAAAATTTTTCAATAACGACAAAAATAATAATTAAAGCACACAAATTATCAGATAAATTTTTGAGATAGTAACTAGTTGCTATGAGTATATTCATCTAGGTAACACACAGAAGCGAAGCAAACTAAATCTCTACGCAAAACCATTAAGTTAAGTCGTCTTTAAGGCAAGGCAACATTGTCAATAGAGATTCCTTGCAGTTTTCACTTCATCACATCATAAACACAACCAAACCTCGCAGCTAACTCTGCTCAACTAAGAAAAAGAAAGTAAAGCAGACGGTTCTACCAGAAATCTGCCACACAATCACCACTTAGCTCGACTCGATGCCATATCGTGCAGGGTTTCGAACAAAGAACTATGATGCGCACGTGGAACCCATCTAGGCAGATGATTGGATCCCGTATTACCATATTTGACTGTAGCTGACTTTAGCTGTTTCTGCGATGTCAAAATCTGCCCACCTTGTTTCTTACGCCAATCTGGCGATCGGTACGAGAATAATACTGTATTGGGCGATAGAATTGAAGGTATGTGATAAATTTCATCGAGCCAAATTTAAATTCTTCGGATCTGTTGCGCGAATAATTTTTTTAAATCGAAAATTACCTGATTCGAACGATTCTTCCATCTCTTCGGCCTTTCTGGTCGAAGATGATTCAATATCCACTTTTAGATTGCGCTCAAGTTGAGCGTCTTAGAGCTCTGCTAGTGTTATTATTATAAGTCGAAATAGCAGGAATTTCGTGCCTAGTTTGGAGAATTTTAGTAGCATTTTTAGACCCATTGGCTAATCCTACCGAAGCTTATACTTCCATATACAACAGTAAATGTAATGTGCGTTACGGATCTGTTCTTCATCCATAATAAATTCTAATTTCTACCAAAGTGACCAATTAATATTAATTTTAGAATATCCCAACACTTTTGTCGGAAAGACAATTTTTCGAGTTTGCTAGCATCTATTTGAGGTTTATTCTTGTTTATTTTCCGAAAATTTGAGTGCAATTCTACAATGGATATGGCCATGGTCCGAGTCTACATACGTACTCCAGAATGATTGACAGTCATATAACTAAACAAACATTGATTGCGCGGGGGTGCTAAAAATTCTTTATATCAAGTTTTTGAGCTTGAAGTAAACATTAATCCCATTGTATTTAACCAGTCGTCGAACAAGAGCAAAACTACCTATTACCTATATATGTGTGTGGCGAAAGCTGCGAAACGTTAATGATCGTGACTGCATAGAAATTGTGCAGCTGACATTTCCAGTCAAGTACAATGTATGCGAGTGTCTTATTTTGCACTCAAAATATATGCATTGCGGTTTGATCTTCGCTAGTCAGTTTGCCGTCGTACACAGATGATGATCATGGAAGATCGAATCGCATCAGTACGTGTGATTGACGTAGTCCTATAACTAATTGCTATATGACCTATTTGAGACCATCCGTTTTGAGGCTGGAGTACGCTAAGTGGGCGAACGCCTTATACAATGTCTGAAGTTTCTTCTACTTGTGTATTATCTATCCTCCGCGAAACCAAACAGCAGTCGTTCAACCATATCTGAACTCCTTGCAGTACTACGTAAAGAGCTTAGGTCGCATCAACAAGCGTTCTTGCTGTCGTCTGTGCCGAAATCGGTGGAAGAATATGTAGATACACCGAAAAGGCAACGTTGAGTAAGATTTCTGGCATTTATTTGAGTAAATGTATTTAAGCATGTCGCACAGTCAACTATTTAAATGTATCATCCAGTTCAACGGGTTTCCGCATTATAGGATTCGAGAAAATTACGTTTTATCAGAGGTTCTTAGCCAATAATGCGAAGATAAGAATGGTTCACCTATTTCTGCAATACACGTAGTATCATGCAATGAAGTCTCGGATACACAACATATTTAAGTTCCTAATATATCCAACGTAATTATAAGAGATTTTTGTTTCTCTTCTATATTCTTCATACGGCAAGTCGACAGGCAATTCTAACTGTACCGCAACTGTCCGGTCAACTAATTTTTGGACAGCCCCGTGAACAATAGGTGCTTCTAATTAAAATTATTGCGCTCGAACTGAGGCCGCAAACAATTCGAACCACAACTGTGGTCTTTCCACATCCAAGGGAGCAAGCGTAGGCTTAAATTCTGATGACGGTAGGAAGAAACTCGTCGATTCGGATTTGAACACCGGCATATTTCTCTTTGCTTCCTCTTGGGCACGGTCGCCAGTTTTGACTTCACCTATATTAGTCTGATCGTTTATGCGGATTCCCTCTGAATTTATGATTAATGTGCCACCCAGCCGAGACTTAATTATCCCTATCTCCGCAATCAACGTGTTGATTTGTGCAGCCAATCTTCCTATTAAGCTTTCCAATATGTAATCTTGTTTATCCTAACACAAATGCTTTATTTTTAATTGACTACATATAGGATTTTGTAGGATTTAGTATTTAATGTTCATTTCTGCGGCTCGAAGGCTGCTTCCATCATTATGCTGACTGTTTCATCATAATACGTGCGCTTTTACGAGGACTTTCTGTTTAATTAATGCCAGCTCTAGATAGGACTCTTGTTGCGTTCTCGGCTATTGCTACACTACCAAATATCTTCTATTGTAGCGAGCATCCAGATACATCTGTTCATCATCATCTTCAATAACGTCAACAATAAAGCAGCCTATAATAACTGACATTTCACTGCTATAAAACTACGATGAAAATAAAATGAGATATTAAAAAGTAAAAAGAAACAAAAAGAAAAATATTTTTTTATTATTTGAATAAAAAGTCAAAAATCTGAATATAGAACAAGAAATCAATTGTTGATAGGGAGTAATTTATGAGGAGAATAATCTACTTTATATTAAGATTCTTATCTAGGTAGCACACAGAGATTAGGCAACCTAAAGCTCTATGCACACCATTGTGGCCTAGTCAATTTTGATTCAAGGCGTCATCGGCATTACAGAATCCTCGAAGTTTTCAGTGCTTCGCTTCATAAAGGGGACCGACTCCATCCTAGTGTATAAACGGGACCTATACTACACAGTTTGGCTGAAGATGATTTAAGCTGATTCTGTCATGTCTGAATCTGTCCATCTTGTCCAGCATACCAATCTGGAGTTGGTTGATAGAATAGTTCATTATTAAACTCGATAACTAAACATGACACGTATTCAATGCCGTCTCTGCGCGATCTGTTCCTACAGGTAGCGGAGGGGGGGGGCAAATAGTTTGCCGTGCTTTGGTTAATTGACGTTCGGCACGAAGGCCGATGGACGTTTGCTTTGCAGGTACCCCAGGGTCATTTCCAATTCACTCGGGTAAATTTGATCTTAAGAACACACCGAAAGTGTTCCAAAGAATGATGGACTCTTTCGTGTCAATCTTAACCTGTTCCACAGATTACGTGGACGATGTTATTATATGGACCACTACTGAACACCGATTACGTATTAGGCTGCAGAAGACGTTGGTCAAATTCGTACAATGGCGATTACATTTTAATCCATAAAAAGTTCAGATAGGTCAGCAAGTGCGGCTCCTGTGTCATTCAGTTTCAGTGGAGCTATTGTATACCATTAGATTCGTATTTTTTCGAATTTTGTTCTTTTACAGTCCAAATATAACTATGAACTACTTATGATTATATGGTAGTAAAATATTAGTCACTTTTGGCTTTTGTATGACTCGGCATGCATGTACAGCAATACAAATGCATTTGTAAATAATGTTTCGCTACTATATAACCATAAGAAGAGAAACAAAAATAAGATAAAATTTAATAACGATAAAATAATAATTTACTCACACAAATTATTTGACCAATTTATGAGATAGAGCGCCTAGTTACTATGAGTATATTTATCTAGATAACACACAGAAGTGAGGCAAACTGAACCTCTACACAACGCCATTATGGCCAAGTCAGCATCGACAATATAGTATAATGACAGGTTGTCAGATAAAAAGTTCTAAAATTGCAACTTGAATAAAAATCCTTAGGCGTGGAAATTGTCCATACATGTTCGAACCTCATAGACCATCTGATTCTGAGCAGAGTGTATTGTACTAAACAGATTTCCCGTAGACTCATAATTATGAGCACGAGTAGCTCATCGATTCTGGACTCAGCTATCAATTTACTTTAGGCGTTGGGCTCTGCTACCATCTCAAAATGGTCATTTTCCTGGAGAACCATACCGAAGTTGCCGCCCACTAAGCGATGCATTAATCGCAGTTGCCGGTGTCTTAACATGAGATTGTTTAAAAACCACTGGCTGCAGCCGCCTCTGTGTACAATGCGAGGGACTAGCAGTAGGAATATCGCCACTGCACGTTGTTGATGTGTGGCTTATCAGTGGTTTCGTTGACCATCATTGGTGGATTTTATCTTCCAGATCACCGGGCATGCTCAGTAGAGCACAGTATTAAGTAGGATCAGGCAGCATAGACATAATGGTCTCATGTGCTTTCAAATCCTGCAAAGAATCAATTAGTTTTGACAACCATTGTTTAATGCATGGCATGGTACCGTAAGGAAGATCACCCCGCAGTAGACAAAATCTCCAGAATTCGACACACATCCTGATGCTTGACACGGAAGTGATCCAATTCACGAGGTTTAAATTTGGCTTGCGATAGGTCTATTAACAATTCCAATTGGACTGCCACCACACGACCCATCTGTGGCTCTATCCACTAAACCACGCTGACGCATGTTACGCAATTTTTAGTTATATAGTAACTCATAATTTTGGTTAGCTTTCCCTTTAAGTGGAACATGTATGACATTTTTTAGACCTAAAGTTACAACTAGCCGCTCCAATATGTCATTATAGAATTGACACAACACTACCTGAGGAAGTAATAGTGAGTTGAACATTTATATAATTAAACGATCACTAATTGAGAGGAGGGAAATAACAATTATTTAAATCAACTTTTGCTAGCTCGATATAAATAACAATTCCACTATATATATATGTATATATATATATATATATATATATATATATATATATATATATATATATTAGTCAGTATAAATTAAGCAACGTATAATGTAGAAAAGGCAATTCATCCAGTAGACCGGTTTTCATTTTATCGGCAAAACATCAATTACCATCAAGAATTTGCTGAAAACAGGGCTCGAACATCGGCACATCTGCTTCGGAGTCTGTGTATAACGTGCGGCAGAGTGGCTCAGGGGCTGGAGTACTAGTATAATTTTTAAATGGAAAAGCACCACTACGGTATTCTTTTACAAAATTGGGATGGTTCCCTTCTATATCACGACAATAAGCTTGTGAAGATCCACCTGAATTTCCTTTGATCATTACGTGAACCGTTAAAAGATGGCGCCATGAATTTCATGGGGTTCGCGAAATTCATGTTACACTTTATGCCACGTAGTCTAAAATAATGTTCAATATAAATCGTTTAAAAAGTCAAAGAGCCCTCTTCTTTGCTAATTAAACAGTTTGCAATATGTAGGAAATCATGAATATTTTCGAAGTACTTGATGAACTATGTTTGTGAAACTATAAACACACATACCCCGTTATCAAAACAGAAATAAATCGTAGATATCACGTTTTGACACTGCTCCCAACCATTTAGCATTATTAAACCAGTGCTAGACCTAGTCTGCAACGCAGATGGCAACACACTTCTTCCTACGTGTACGAGACTACAAACGATCCCCTAATAGATTAGCAGCAATTATCACTTGCAGTAGTTCCTTGGTTTGATTAGAGATTGCGAACAGGCGCTCAGGCTTAATCTCTAGGAGACAGGCCAACTCATTCTCAAGCTCACCTTTCAGAGTTACAAACGCTATTGGGTAGACAACCGGCTGTAGTTACATGGGGCTCAACAGAGACAAGCGTTAATGAAGATTTGTCACTGAATTTTATCCGTTTAAAGTATAAGGAAATTCGCATGTGATATGAGCAGCCTCTTGGTGTGGAATTTGCAACAGATTCTGTTGGCCAGAATTCTTTGATCAATACTAACTTATTGCCACCTGATACTCAAAATCAGCATACGTACATAACTGCTCTTTTTGCATATGGCAATTAATTCAAAGCATAATCTTAGAAGGTCAATCGCAAGAGGTTGGATGCAAAGTAGAAAGCGAATAACTTACTTTCACTAAATTTAATATTCAGAAATTAGCTGAGATTTCAAAAAATACGAACAGCCTTTTGAAACACCAAACAAAAGGTTTCAGCTACCTGACAAAATATAACGCTGTTATTGCTCCTGAAGAAACAGCGTGTCGTTACGTTTTAGGCCTAAATCCCGAAGACTTGTGCAGCCTGACAACTGACTGAGAACTTCACGGCATGGATATAGTCTGACCAGCTCGTAGACAGAAGAAGCGTAGCCAAGCGCCTCCAAGTAGATTATCAGTGACTTCGCGTTTAAATTTACAAAGAGAGAGAACGCCGGAAATATGTAGAAAATGTCACCAAAAAAATATGAATATAAATAACTACACCAGCCTTTAAAAATGTACGGCGGTTAAATTGAATCAGTGAGGCAATTTTTCTTACTAAAAAACTAAAATCGTTTTCACTACACAAAGAAACAGATTGCATATCAAGGATCAATTTCCAATTTTCTTAAAATACTTCAGTCTACATATTCTCATGTATATTTGCAGTAGCATATATAGTGGACGCACGAGAAAGCAATAAATCTACAGAATCTAGCAACACTTACCACAGAAAATGATTGAAAAATTCCTGACATTGTTAGGAAAATCAGCTACCTCTGAGCATATGTTTAAAACGGGGCACCGAGCCGATTTGACGATATTTTTCTGTTCTACACGAAACAAAGCCCAAACATACAACAAGCACCTCGTCTAAGCATTTCAAAGTGTCACCAAAATAATACTTTAATCGACTGGTTACGAGTCACAAAACCCAAAAATTGACTAACATCCAAGTAAGTCTCAACACACACTCAATCGGATATGCAACAAACCAAAATAAACCAGCAGCGGAAATGGAAATACTATCATCATTAACAGTGATTGATCACCACTGCAATCCGTACACCCTGAACTGCCATGATGCCGAAATGAAACACGGTGAAATAAAAGACAACAAATGGGGAAACATACATACACGCAATATCCAACATCTGCACAGATTAATAAATCACTAGTTTATATTGTGAATTTCATTGAATAAAGCAGTAATAGTTGATGCGCGAAAATTGTTTTCAAATATAAAATAAAAGCCATTACAATAAACAAATGAAGAGGAATTATAGCGTGTTCATGGTAATTTTTTGCATCTGTGTGACTGTATGCGCATATAAACATTGCTTGAGGTAGTTCATGGATTATATCCTGTGCCATTATATAAATAGGTCTTCCTGCTCAACAGTACGCTTTTTTGATATGCCAATTTGTTTTACTTTGTGATCACTACTTAAATAATTCCCTAATATTGTTACGTACAGCCTATGTAAGACTGCATAGTGTGTAGTATTGGATAAATTTAAATTTGATTCGCGAACGTGCACCGATGAAGACAGTGTTTCTCTTAAACTATGAGTTGTTTTCATGCCAGTTGTCAATCTGCTTTTAATATATGACACATTATTTTCTCTTAAACATTGTGGATTTGTGGCCGCACGATTTAGAGAAAATAAAGCTGCATCATTTTCTTTTTGCTTGGAGAAACATACCCACAGGTGATAATGACACCTTACTCGGACGAAGTTTGCGATATCAGGTGATATATAAATATATGTGTAGTGCTATCATCACATGTCTCCTTACAATGCAAACCGCACATTGTGATGATTCGTCCATTTCTGCCGCCATTTGTCAATATGTATCTTTTTGTATCGTTTTTGGCACACACAAATTTATTATAATTATCAGTCACCTTTACCACATGCTATACACCTGTCATAATATGTATTGACTTTACTTGCCTCTTCAAAACCAGTGAAGTCAATCAGAAGAACGACATATAATAAATTGTTAATAAAACATTTTGTCAAAGGCGTCCAATATGAACGTACAGGTATAAGTAATTAGATTTATATTAAGGTCTCAGTTATAAAAAGACGCACGCATGAATGATGAATATGAGAGTGCAAAGAGGAAGAACCGCATCTAAGGTTTGCAGCAAAATTTCTAAAAATTGCAATTTCATATCCATTAGCTAATTTAAATTTTTGCTCTTATTTCACATGAACAAGTCCAAATGCATCATAAAGTGTAACCAACGGTAGATTTTCAATGTTGTACGATTGCTTAAAAATGAAATAAACGCTAATTTGAATTATGTTGGCATAATTTAAATAAATATACAGTAATAGTATAAATTCAAAATAAAAAAATCATCACTCGTGTCTACAATCCAGAAGGATGAAAATCGTGAACAAGGTAGTGCTAAAAACAAACAAATCATTTGCTGAAAAGTAAAAACGCGCAATTTTAGCATACCTCAAGTTGTGTCGTGTCGGGAACAACAATCATGTGTCGTTCACCTTTTGGCAATCGAATCATTAAATGCAAAGGTTCTGAGTCTATACTGGCGTCAGCCATAGTGGGCAACAATTCTGACACAAAATCACTATCATCAACACTAGAAACGGGTCTCGCGACTGAGTCTGATTTGGCGGATACATTTTTGGCATCGGTTATCGAAGGCGATGATGTGCTCCGTTTTGAAGCTGACAAGGATGGCAAGCGATGTGATATCCTACTAGGCGGCGAAGTTGATGTGACGTCACCACTTACCATAGCTGTAGAAACGTAGAATAAAAAACAATACTTGAAAGTTGGCTATATGTTTAAAAAATATATTCACAAAAAATACATAATAAGGATGCTCGATGGTTTATCTTTTATCGGCAAAAAATATCCTACTTTGGTTGTAGTCCCGCCAGGCCCATCAATCAGACAGATACAAGGTGGTATAATGCTCGACAATTTAGGTTGAACCGCATATTTTGACTCCATCTTAATTTAGCCGACTCGATCTGCCAATCTGACATATTTGTGGAGCCTGTTTATTTAGTCAATACCTCTGTTACTCAGTTGTCAATAATTAAATGTAAATTTAAATAATTTAAAAGCTTTATTGAAGAATAAGTGTAATTATCGCAAATTCGTTGCATTCAAATAGAATTCAATAAAGTAATTCACGGCTACACTTGCCATTTGTTAAGGAAAGCTGAATTTTAATTGGAATCTTACCAAATCAAGCATGCTCTTCGTAGAAATGCACAAAATACCACCTTTTTGTGCTAAATTAATACTAGAAATATGCCCTAAAATGTATTTATTAAAATTTTTTTAAATCAATGAATAAAATATAACACTATCGTTTAGCATTTATCAATTATAATCGCTGCTACGTCTAGCCTTTGCTTATTATGAACTGATAACCATACGAGTTAGATACTAATTGTGGCTATATATATATATATATATATATATATATATATATATATATATATATGCAATTGTGTATATGGCGTTGCGCACCTAATAGCAAATTAGTTCAATTATGATCAGAAGGATAAACCAAAGACGGCATGAACGGAAAGTATAATCTCGTGCACATTCGTTTCGTACTTACTGGCGACTTATCAACAGGAGCCGGTACTGCGCCTTTTCCATACTATATATTTTGGTGAAGAATGTGGTAAAATAGGACTTTTCAGTCCTATATTGCCACATTCCTCAAATATATATATATATAGTGAGTTGTCTTTGAAGTCGCATTGTCGAGGACTTTATATGAAATTAGCATCACTACTGCAGGTTCACACATTCGTATAGGAGTTTGTACAGCCATTTATTATTATATTCCTCACCCAGGTATATAGTGGGTAAAGGGCGTAATACCGGCTCCTACTGATGAGTCGCCAGTAAAGACGAAGCGAATGTATGCGAGATTATACTTTCCATTCATACTGTCTTTAGTTTATCCTTCTGATCATATTTGAACTAATTTGTAACTTTGCGCGCAAAACCTAATACACAGCCATATAAGTTGACAGTACTCATAACATGTACATCGTGCTACTCACTGCGTTGTCTGAAACATCGCAAACGGACGTACTTCTGGTGGTGCCATACATTTCCTAAATTGCTGGTCCAGTGAATTTATCATGTTTTGGTTATTACTTTCCCCACCAAGAACTGAGAATGAAATCAGCCGGAGGTGCTTTGCTTCCCCAGTTTAAATGAAGATAGCAAGGAAACATGAGTTCAACATTTTCCCGAATTAAAGTTAGCAGAGATGTGTCTAGGTAAAACCCAAAAATGACGTAGAATTCCGGTTGCAAGAAATCTATTCAGTAGGTAGAATCTTTCGTTCCAAAGATCCGTAATTCTGAAGCAAATAATGGTAATCAGCCCTGATAGTAGTAATAACGCCTGACAATGTTCCCAATGAGATTAAGCAGAATCTCAGCGATAGAAAAAACTACTGTAATGTGTTACGTCAAGATCGATTTGTTCATTTCCGGAGAGAGCCTAAACGCCAGCACTCTGAACGTACAGAAAAATGAAGTTTGGAAAAACATAAACAACTTTAAGGTTAAATAAAAACTGAGAAAGTGGACATCCATGACGGATGCAACAGCTGATAATACAGCTGTGCGATAATGCATTGTAGATCCTGACACAATTAGATATATAAGTGTAATAAACATGCTTAGAAATTTAGCGAGCATTTTCTTCAGGCCATAATATCGCACCAAATGATGTCTTGCTGCCAGTTTTAAAGTATTTCTTGTACCTTCGATTTCTATTGACACAATTGACGAATGGGATTTTGTTCAGATTTTTAGACGCAATTGTCTTGCTTCAACTGTTCAAATAAAGCAAACCTCTGAATTACTCAGAGTGGCTCAGCGATTAGAGCACCAGATTCCGTAGCAGACGTACCCAGGTCCGAGCCCTGTCAACGACAAATTCAGGCCAGTACATTATGAGTTCCCAAAAATGACGAAACCGGTCTACTGGATGAATTACCTTTTCTACACTATACAATTCTTAGTTTATACTGACATATGTAAGTAATTAATGGGTCAGGTGCTTATATCAAGACCGCAACCTTGATTATAATAAATTTTATCACCGCCCGCGCAATCAATGTTCGTTTAATTTAGCGAGCATGCCGTTTAAGAATAAAATATCCAGTATTGTATTGCGATCCACAAATTGAAATATACATACGAAGTCTAGAAAAACGGCGATATATATGTCACTGGTCAAGTAAGTACCCTAATTTATACGACCACTTTATGGTCAGAATTCAGTCTGCTTCTCTCAACTATGAGATATTCGAGAAGTTCTAGGACACCATAACATTACAGAAGCGAATAACCAATACGTAATTGAAATACAGATTATATCGCAATGGTAATCACATAAATAACGATGTCACTTCAAAGGTAATACTTACGGTTGGCTCGCCACAATAAACGTGTACAGCCTCTCCAATTCATAAAATCCGAAATAGATTAATCATCGCGTAACAAATTGCCATCCATAAGCAAGTTCGGTAGCAGATAAATTATGGCCTACAGTTTAGTGACATTCAGAAGTTAAAGTTGCACTGGAAATGAGGTTCTATCACATCTTTGTGTGATAGAACCGCATTTCCAGTTGAACGAAGAAGAAGTCAACCCGATCAAAGACAAAACAAAATTGGAAATTGTGATCAATCGGATCTTTGTGTAACTGCCCGTGTACAGCTATTACCCGCGTACGCAAAACGCGGCATTGGAATGATGGAAGCTAACACACCGCAAAAAAATTTCTAAAAATATTTGACCCACATTGTTTGAACACTTTCTGACCGCAATGAGTGGTTTTTTGTAAATTTTCTTTCTTCTTCGCAAACAGAACAGCATTTAAAGCAAACAGAACATCAACCAACAGCAAATTGACCTCCATTTCTGCGTGTTAAGGAGACATCATGTATAATTTTGAGTTGAACTATTTTTGTGCATAGTAATGCTAATTACGAAATATGCACGGTATATATAAAAGAAGGAATTTCTTTCTTTTTCAGATCTCAACTGTAGTACAATATCCGTCAGTGAATACAGTAAGATTTTGAAAAGCAAAAGTTATGCACACATTAAACAACAAAGAATATGGTGCGTAAATGCACATGCACACACGTACACACACGAAAGCATAAACAAACATTTATCTATCATTCAACAAAGTTATTTTTTTAAATTCACTTGTTTATATTCCAGTCATTAAAAAATTTTCTACGTTTATATAATTGTAGAGAGAGGATGTTACAACTAATTCCTTCTACAATAAGCATCTCGATTTTACTTTTTCGCTTTGATAAGCATCTCGAAATTAACCCGGTATGTAGTGTATTTTACAAACATCATCATCATTTCCAGCCACACAAAAGTCAAGTGACTAATATTTCACCGCCATATAACTATAAGGAGTGAAAAAAAAGTATATAAGTGAATTTAGATAAATTATTATTGAGATTTACGAAAGAAGGAGAGGGGTAGAGAGAGAAGGAAAACCTTGCTATTATGAGTAAATTTATCAGGATAACTCACAGAAATGAGGCAAACTAAACCTCTCCACAACACCATTATAGCCAAGTTAGCATTCGGGCAACGCGACATCAGCAAAACAGCTTCCTTGCGGATTTCACCGTATCACGTCATAAATAAACCGAACCTCGCAGCTAACTTTGCCCTACTAAGAAAAGAAAGTTACGAAGATGATTCTACTATACATCTGCAACAAGATCGCCACTGAGCTCGATTCGCTGCCATATCGCTAAGGGTTTCTAACCAAGAACTGTGATGTGCACGGGGACCCTATCCCGACAGACGAGTGGATCCTATACTACCCAATTTGGATGTAAGTGACTTTAATTGTTTCTGCCATGTCAAAATCTGCCCACCTTGTTTCTTACGCCAATTTGGTGCTGGATGAGAGAACAGAGCTCTATTGGGCAATCGGAATGAGGGCATATGCAAAACGTGACCGAGCCAACGAAGTTGATGGAGCCTTATTTGCTTTTCTAAAGACGAGCACTTATTGTCAGATCCAAAAATACGTCTACGGATGTCAACGTTAGTTATTCGTTGTTGGTAACCAACATGTGCTATACTTCTCAAACAACGATGATCGAATGCCTGTAAGCGTCTCAGATCATCAACTCTAAGAGGCCGTTTCACTAGCGTATAGTAAGACTGCGCGTACAGATGCATTGTAAACACGACCTTTTACAAACAACGCATTCAGCACTTCATAAGCGCTAATGATGATAACAGTAATAACCATATTTGATGACTAAACAGCGAACTGTTATTTTCTGTTAATTAATAATACAGTGGCGCTTTCAACTCATTAGATGGATTCCTCCCATCGCTTGTACTCACTTGACAGAATGACCACTGCTAAACTGTCAGATTTCGACATACAATTCAAAAAGGTTGTTGCGCAAAAACGTGGTTTTCAGAAAACTCTTTTCGAATTTTATAAGCCTGTGTGTGATCTCTAAAACTAGAAGTTTCGGTGTCAACGGATTTAATTGTGATCATAAACAGCAATACAATGACCTTGAAACACTCATCTTCCACCGGAACTTAACTCTGAAAACTATTGATAGATATAACTTACTTACTTTACTTTACTGCGGCTGACTCCTTTTGGAGGATAAGCCGGCTCCATATTTCATGGAGTTTCTTGGGAATTTGGTACAAGTGGTGTCCCCTCACCACTCGTGAAAGATATAACGCTAATTACCCAAGCTTTACCTACGAGGTTAATCTATCGGATTTAGCTACAGGGGTGTGCAAAAGCATAGGGATTCCGGCTGTCCTTAATTACATATTATCAAATTTCAAAACACATATGCAAACGAGAAATTCGAACAGTCGTCGGGATGATTTTTAATCTGATTCTGATAGTCCATATTCTGTGGTCAGATCCACCAATGGAACAATTTCAGCCCTAGTAATGAGTTCCTGCATCCCGGATAGTAAAAACTATTCATATTTACTACAATGTGGTCTGTGAGAATATAACGAAAATACAGTCTAACCTTCCTGGTTTACACCACTACGTCTTATAATATGCAGTTGATGGCGCAAGAAATCAGTTCACTACGACTAAATTAAGGTAAAGAACGAAATGGTAGAACCGGAAACCGTTGTCTAAGTTTTTAAAGTTAAAGTCAGCCTTATACAGTTCTATTTCCCTTGCAGTATCGACACAGCATGGCTCACAAATAACCCGTAATAAACTGGATGTCCTAACGCCGATAAAGACCAGAGGACAAATTGTGTAGCTCGTTAAATAAATTATATTTTTCATTGGCAGATTAGTTGATATTTAATTTCCATGCATTAACAAATTTCAAAACCAGGTTGCCTACGTGGAACCCAGCATATGCCAGTCATTTCAGATATTTATAATAATATTATGGATCAGAAAAGCAACATCATATTTGTTAAATACTGTTTGTTGCGGAGAACCAATATATATGCAAGTATGTATTAGGTGTTGCTAACTTAGTAACAAATTAATTCAGTTGTGACCAGAAGGGTAAACCAAAGGCAGCATGAACGGAAAGTGTAATCTCATGCACATTCGTTTCGTGCTTACTGGCGACTCATCAGTAGGAGCCGGTATTACGCCCTTTAACCATTATATACTTTTGTCAAGAATGTGGGATAATAGGATGGTACCATCTCCTAGACGAATGTGTAAACCAGCAATAGTGAAGCTAACATCATATAGTCCACGACAATGCGACTTCAACGCCAACTCACACTATATATTATATATACCGAGTCTGGAAAGGATACTAACACTATGGCTATTGTGTTAGTAACCGATACCAACATTATTGTACCGAAAAGGAACATGTACTAACACTATGGTTTCCGAGTCGGAACATGGTACCAACATGATAAATATCAGTTTATGCTATAGTTCATCGAAATTGGTCACAACTGAACAAATTTGTTACAAGGTTCGCAACACCTAATACATACTTGCATATATATTAGGTCTCCGCAACAAACAGTATTTAACTGCTATATATTGAATTGAATGGTGTCATGCTCACCGTGAAATGTGATAACTGATATCGATCAAGGCCAGATTGTATGGATTTACTGGAGTAACAGGTGTTCAGAAATAGTTTTAATTCTCAATTTCGGTGAAATATAGCATAAATTGATATCCAACATGTTGGTACCATGTACCGACTCGGAAACCATAGTGTTAGTACCATGTACCTTTTCGATACAATAATGTTGGTATCGGTTACTAACAGAATAGCCATAGTGTGAATATCCTTTACAGACTCGGTATATATATATATTATAGTGAGTTAGTATTGAAGTCGCATTGTCGTAGACTATATGATGTTAGCTTCACTATTGCAGGTTTACACATTCGTCTTGGAGATTATACCGTCCTATTATTCCACATTCTTGACCAAAATATATAGTGGTTAAAGGGCGTAATACCGGTTCCTACTGATGAGTCAACAGTAAGCACGAAGCGAATGTGCATGAGATTATACTTTCCGTTCATGCTGCCTTTGGTTTATCATTCTGGTCTGAACTAATTTGTTACTAGGTTCGCAACACCTAATACATACTAAGATCATATCTGGTTGGATCATTCTGTTATTGGTACGGAAAAAATCGCCTTTAGCATGTCAACTAATCACGAATGAAGCACGTTATGGAGCGATCGAAGCAACTCTGATCTCCTGGAGGAAAGCGGTGTGGACACCGCGCCTGAACAGTTCTCCAGATACAAAAAACTGACTAGCTAGCAGGGGAAGAGCACTCCCATTTTGAGAGTAAACGAATAAACTATTATTTGGCTTAAGTAGCGCACATCATCATCATCATCATCATTTCCAGCCACACAAAAGTCAAGTGATTAATGTTTCACTGCCAAGGACCAGCAAAAACAATCATAAGCACACAGCACATATTTCAGCGTAATCTCCTTCAGTAAAAAGGAGGTAGTGCCTTCAGTCATGTTTTCCATACTAATTCCTGGAGTACGTGTTTATGAGAGTTGGAATTTCAAACTGGCACCGTCAGACCAGAGACCAATGGATCTCTCTGCCGAGAATTTAGTTTAGAGGCGCCAGAGGAAATAGATTTTTCGCATTCAAAACATTATCACCACGTCCGACATTTTTGCTCTCATTGCGTAACTATCCATTTATCAATAGGTGGTAGCTGTGTAATAAAACCGCACTCGAGGCTACCAATATAAAGTAGGGTGGCTGTATTCACATATTACTGGAAAAGTTTGCTACTTTCGCAAAAAACACCAGATATAGCCCATTGGTCCTTGAGCCAAAAATGTCTTTAGTTATGGACAAGGCTTTTTAAAAAGATAACAAAATGGAAGGATAAGATTCGACGTAAATGTTATTATGAAACCAATTTGAATAAAAATACTGAAGTGCATATATCGAAAAGTTCTTCAAATTTTGTGGCTACTGATAGTAGGCACATCATTTTACTAAAACTGCATTAACTGCAATTTATGATCGCAATGAATCATGGGCCAACAGTCATTCTAAAACTTAAAAACCTATTTAAAAGACGAACCACTAAATTATAAAGAAATTTAAATTTCTTCAAATAACATACTCGGTTGGAAACACAAAAACATGTATTAGATATTCGTTTGGCTTATTTGTAAATAAAATGGCAAATGATGCAAGAAAGTAACAATAACTCACAATGTTATACATAAAGGTGAAGACCAACAGTAGATGTCATGAGAAAATGAAAATTTGCTAAATTTGTAGGTAAATGAATATGGAATCTATTAATTAGTAATTTAGAAGAGCCAATACTTAGGCTCAACTAATCAAAAAAGAACAAATTTAACCGATATGTTACTATAAGCTCTCAAAGAAGACTGATTCTGCTGATATAAATATTCATCTGGGAAAGGTTAAAGGATTTCTCCACATACAAGAAAATTACTCTAGTTGATCAGGCTGCATATTTGAAATCTCTTCGATGAACAGAATCATATGCTCCGAAAAACAATTTTTTGAGCCAGGCATAAAAATATTTTGATTTGAAAAGTCAATTTTATTATATATATATTTGCAGAACTTGCTAAATTTAATGATTACGGCGTTATCAATCTTGGTGGGGCAATTTTTATATTAAACGGAAATATTGGGTTATCGAAAAGCGAGAGTCTACAAATGGTGCCCGTTATGAATGATCGAATATTACTTTTATGAGAAGGCTAACTTTACAAACAATATAATATTTCAGATAAGCATTATTTTAAAATGTTTCAGTTTTAATTTCTGTTAATAAACAATGTGATGTCTTAAAAGTACATTATAAAAGATCTGTCATAAATGATATAACAATAATGCACATGTAATTTTAATAATTTTTAAAGCTGTCTAACTCAAATTATATTTCGTGTAAGAAAAGTTAAAACCAAGATTTATCGTAGTATTAGATCAAACCACTGTAGTTTTTTCTGAGACAATTTACAAATGACCATATTTTAATATTTAGTGCTTCTTTAATAAAAAGTTCATGTTTTAATTGGCCGTATATTCGGCACCAAATTTTTCTTTTTAACATTCATGTAAATTTCAAATGCGTTAAATTTTAGTTAAAATTGTTTGAAACAATGTTTCAGATCTTAAGTGTCAATATGTTAAGATTACTAACTACGTTATTAAATAGTCGTGAGGCACTTGAGGTACCAATCGATAATATTCAATCTCTATTAGGTAGAATAACCAGATTGTCAGAAACAATTTAGAAACATAACATGAAGGATTTTGGTTTGCTATCGCATCGCCCGTACCGTCACCATCAGTCATCCAACGACCGTATGGTCCTTTGTCATCATCAAACTTCGCACAGCGTCACGTTCCTTCATCTTAGTATCGGAAATATAATGTACACAGATCAAAATCCATAAAATCAGCCAGTCACCCAAAGTCAGACAGGTGTCCCCCACGGTCGACCATTTGTGTATAAATCATTGTATATTCGGACTGGAAATGGCTTAAGAACGTGTCAAGACGGTGCCATGTATGAATTTCCGCAGTGGCCTACAGACAGCTTACCCAAGATAAAATGTTCAGACCCACAGACAGAAACGTACAGAGGAAGTAAGACCGGCGCGTTTTACTTCTGTTACTTAGCAAACCGCATCGTTAATGGTTCTTACTGATCCACTTCTGCGGGTCGTGCTTGTGGTTTATGCATGTGCTGCGATATCGTTAGTAACACCGAATTTCCAAGTAACATGGAGCACATATGTACAATTAAAAGCCGCCAACAGCCAGTTGACAAAAACACGTGGCTTGACGAATCTAGGAGTATCATTAGACTTGCGTCATATATTCCCGTGAAGGTTTGTCTTCACAGATATGTTCTTTTGCATACTTGGCCTAGATTTGTTGGTCTCTGCTAATTTTTAACAGCATTTAACAAACATCAACTGGACTTTCATTTGTATTGATCTTTTTGGACTCCTGTTAAACATTAATAGTGCGTATCGGCATAAAAACAAGTGAAGTTTCTGGGGTACTCGATCAGACATGATGTTATATATATCCCACAAGACAAGGTCGAGGATACCAAAAAAGTTCCAGCACCAACAACTATTAAGTAACTGTGCCGTTTTATTTGTATATGTAATTATTATATGTTCTTTATTCACATGATGGCGACACCGCAGGCACAGCTAATGAGATATCTCCAAGGGGTGAAATCGTCGAAATCACCTAAATTTAACTCGCATCTGCGTTGGGACGCAACCGACCAGTTAATGTTTGAACGAGTAAAAGGTCTACTGTGCTGTTCAACCGATTGCGCAGTATAAACTGCCCACCAACGCACCCGATGTAGTTCTGGACGCTACACTAGAACAAATGGTCGAGGATGAAATGCACCCCATCGCATTTTATTCCAGGAAGTTGAAAGCCGCAGAAAAGAAATATTCCACAATGGAAGGATAACTTACAGCTCTACGTGTCTCCTGCCTCCACATTGAACGATATCTGCTGTCATCCCTTCGAATTGAAGATCGACAATGCATCGTTAGTGGGGGGGGTTTACAGAAAGGTTCCCAAAATCATCTGGACAGAATAATTAGGCAGAAGATCTGACCCAGTGAGTTTAAATTCAGCATCAGTCACGTAAAAGGCAAATATATTGTGGTGGTTGATTAATGATCTCGTATTTAAACAAACTCAATCTTCCATCATAATGCCAAACTGTCACTATAGAAAGACATTCAGACGAAGCAACATACAGACAAAGAGCTCACATTATGACGACGAAGGTACCCCGATCGATTCACTAATTTCAAACTAGGTCATCGTATATAGTATTGAAGGTTAGTTAATAAAATTAGGTTCCCACCGCGCTGTCACCGCCGGTATGCGACGAACTCTATAATCTAAGTCTTTCTGGTGTGGATGGTACAATAATACTGTTACAAGAACGCTTCTTTTGGCTGCCCATTCTGCGAGATGTTGCCGAATGGGTTAAAGCATGCAGGCCATGACAGCTCTTGAAAGTCTTTAGCCACATAAATTCAGATTTTGACCGTTTCGAGCTATCAAACTCTCGTTTCAGATGTATCCATGCTGACATTATTTCTCTGCGTTAAGTACGTGGTTTCCGGTATTGCATGACATAATTGATCGACATACGAGATGGATAGAAGTAATACCACTAACTGGTAAAGGTTCGGAGACGATTACCTACGCGTTCTTGCTACATTGAATAGTGAGATTTTGAGAACCAGATGTAGTAGTTACCGATCAAGGTTTCAATTTCATGGCAGGTATTTTCCATGATAACTTAGGGCTCCTGGGCGAAAAACAACAATTAAATTCTAAGTGAAACTATCTAGTGGCACGCGTACATAGCGAGTTAAAGGCAGCGCTATGTGCGTCTCGCAAACAGTCTGATTGATTTACCGCACTCCCATAAGTATTACTTGGTACGCGATCAAAGTATCGCGATAGTATGAAGAAATAAGTTTCACAAGTGGCATTTGGCCAAAATACGCAACTCTAATGAGCGAAAGTTACAACTACAGCGTGTTCTAAATAGCCTGCTTCCGTTGCCAACACGAGAACACCATCAGCCAGTTTATATTTAAAAGGCAATAGGCATGTGTAATCATGCTGATGTCCGAATTGTCGCTGCTCAGTCAACATCAAAGTACATCGGATCCAATGTGAAAATTAGGCGTTGTCCAAAGTTCTTTGTAATTAATTATAAATAAAGTCATAAACCAGTATTTGTTGCTCGATTAAGGCCTGTATTTGAGTTCCGGATTCGGACACCAATTAGAACAGGAAGTAATAACAATCAAGTGTCAACGAGCATGCCATAGCACAAGAAAGAAAAGTGACATGACAGGAACTACATCAGAGCACATTAAAGAAACAAGACAAAACTCGTGGCGTAAGTAAGCTCTCACCCAACTGAACATTTCGAGGAACACCAAAAGCAGTTTGGTGACAACAATTTTCAAAATAGCGAGAATTCAACTTCGATACTATAAATATATCATTATGGACAGCAATACACCAGCATTAAAAACCGAAATCAAAAAATCATAATTATGTAACGGCTGTAAACGAACACTATCATTAGCTGGTAAGACTAGCTAAAGATCGCTAATAATTAAACTGAATACTTTGATGACGACGAGTCAGGAAGTAGATAAATAAGTTAATATCGTAAGCTTTTCATTTGAATAAGATTGACCGAATGCGAGTCATAATCGGTAGGAAAACAGTTCAAAAAAAGCACAGGTGAAAAAAATAATTAGTTATTTAAAAAAATTAAGAACCTACCTATAGAGTGGTCTTCTCCAAAAGTTTTAGGCTTGTTATTTGGCAAATTTGATTGTGCATTATCAGTAAAACCAGTTTTTTGACGGCGGAGAGCTGCATCTGCAGCTTTGGCGCGCATAGTTTCACGAGACCAAGATATCGTCTGATTGGCGGAACTCGAAACTGAGGTGCAATCAGGTACGTCTAGGCTAGGAATATCACTCAGTTTAGTCCTTGGTGCTAAAGTTTAACCAATGAACAAAGTATACAAAGGTAAAAATAAAATATATATTGTTTACGTAGGTAAATTTTGCTTTATAGAGTTAGCTTCAATAAATCTCTACATTTAAACGAACATAGGTTGCGCGGGCGGTGATAACTATTACTTTTAATCAAGGTCACAAACTTAATACAAACACCTGAACCATTATATACATACATTAGTCAGTATAAACTAGATATTGTATAGTGTAGAAAAGGCAATTCATCAAGTAGGCTGGTTTCGTCCTTATTTAGAACTCAACTCCACATTAGTTGACGGAAAAACCAAGTCGCATAAGATATCACATACAATTAACCCACTAGATCCGACTCGTAAACCATAGTGTTAGTACCATGTACCTTTTCGGTACAATAATGTTGGTATCGGTTACTAACACAACAGCCATAGTGTTAGTATCCTTTACAGACTCGGTATATATATTATATAGTGTGAGTTAGTGTTGAATTCGCATTGTCGTAGACTTTATATGATGTTAGCTTCACTATTGCAGGTTTACACATTCGTCTAGGAAATTGTACCGTCCTATTATCCCACATTCTTGACCAAAATATATAGTGGTTATAGGGCGTAATACCGGCTCCTACTGATGAGTCGCCAGTAAGCACGAAACGAATGTGCATGAGATTATACTTTCCGTTCATGCTGCCTTTGGTTGCTCCTTTTGGCCACAACTGAACTAATTTGTTACTACTCATAGGTCGGCAAAATCTTGAACCTTTTATCTTTTCAGATGATGTAATTTTTGGCCTCAGTTGATGGGTTCTCACATGTACCTTCTCCTTTAAGCCTTCAATTAGCTGATTTTCTGAAAGCGCTTTAGGATCAAGATCCGCCATTGATCTTTCACCTATATTTCGAGACGTTATTTCCAGTCTCATCTTCAGGGTTGACACAATACGCACAGGAGTAAAACACAACTTGTGGCAAATGTGGTATCCTCATTCAAGACAGATATATTTATATATTTTTTATTTTAATTGTCTTCCTAATATCCGGTCTTATACCTAGTCTCTAATACTCAAATGTATACAAAAACTTATCCCTGTCCCCCTCTGCGCACACATCTACCTATAAACATGTGTATTTTAACTAAAAGCACACCTAATGGATTGACATACACGCCTATCAATGATGTCTATATTTTAATTGCTGTACCGGACGCATAGAAAGATCAACAAATTTTGAATTCTATATTGCTGTAATCCTCACCTGCCCCCCAGTTCACCTAATTTCATCCAGCTTGCAATCGGTTATATACAGAGAGATTAAAAAACTATTGAAACTCTATAGAGTATTATTCTATCATAAGACTGCATGCAAATACAGACATAGTAATAGATCGGATCTAGCCAGACACTCAATGGAGTCAGGTCATCAAATAAACTGGGACGGCTGTAAACGGATTTCACTCTGTAACCGAAATAGATTAACCAGGTTGATTAGAGAATCAATTGAAATAAAATCAGGAATGAACGTCATGTATATGACATGTGTAGAAAAATCATTAGGCCCAATATTCAATGAAGCCTTCTCTAATGGAAAGAAACGTAGATTAGAGGAATCAGAGCTAACAATAAATCTAAATAAGAGACCACGACTATGAAAGGGGAAAAAACAGAACGAATTAGATGGAGTTAGAGGGCGGTAATATGGCTATAGTTATATATGTATATATATGATGAACATTTCAATTTATATAAGATGTGAGAGAATTTCACGTTGTTGCTTATATATTTATCTAAATATATTTAACAAATATGGGCATCTATATTTCGCAAATACATATATATGGATGATTCTAAATATTCATATAAGATGTGGGGTGAACTCACATGGTTGCTTAAATGCTTATTTAGATATTCACAATATATATGTAGAAGAATATTTAGATTTTATATATAAGGTGGGAAAAGCTCACATGGTTGCTTTTGTGAATTGAGATAGGCATTATGTATATATATATATATGAGGTGTAGACGGGAAGATAGATATGCTTTGATATTTATATATACATATAAATTGTAAGTGGTTGAATTTCAAAGAACCTATTTCAACTGCTTATAGATACATATATCTATATATATATAGAAGTATATAGATAGACAATAAAATAGATATATAAAAAGTGTTTTACTGATATAATTTATTCGTTGAGGGACTCACAGTGTTGCTTGTATGAGATTCATATTATATATATGGTATATACACGTATATATATATATATATATATATATGATGAATATATAGATATTTATAAAAGATGTGGGATGAACACACATAGTTGCTTATATGCTTATCTATATATATACATAGATAGCGTGTGGACATATGTATAAATGGATATTTTATAAGATGTGGGTACAAATATATAAGTAAAAATAAAATTAAAATATAAAAGATTGCTGATATATATATACTGTATACACGTAGGTATAGTTATATTTAAATATATAGATATTTATAAAAGATGTGGGAGTAACCCACATAGTTGCTTATATGTTTATCTATATATATAGATATATACGATATTTTAATAAAGAAACTAATTCATATAGGATCTGAGTATAAATGTGTACTGAGCGGAAAAACGATTTAGTTAGTGTAACTTCCGTATTCGGTCTTCTCAAAATGATAGAATAATACTCTATACAGTTTCAATAGTTTTTTAATCTCTCTGTATATAACCGATTGCAAGCTGGATGAAATTAGGTGAACTGGGGAGCAGGTGAGGATTACAGCAATATAGAATTCAAAATTTGTTGATCTTTCTAAGCGTCCGGTACAGCAATTAAAATATAGACATCATTGATAGGCGTGTATGTCAATCCATTAATTGTGCTTATAGTTAAAATACACATGTTTATAGGTAGATGTGTGCGCAGAGGGGGACAGCGATAAGTTTTTGTATACATTTGAGTATTACAGACTAGATATAAGACCGGATATTAGGAAGACAATTAAAATAAAATATATATAAATATATCTGTCTTGAATGAGCATACCACATTTGCCACAAGTTGTGTTTTACTCCTGTGCGTATTGTGTCAACCCTGAAGATGAGACTGGAAATAACGTCTCGAAATATTGGTAAAAGATCAATGGCGGATCTTGATCCTAAAGCTCTTTCACACAATCAGCTAATTGAAGGCTTAAAGGAGAAGGGACAAGTGAGAACCCATCAACTGAGGCCAAAAATTACATCATCTGAAAAAATAAAAGGTTCAAGATTTTGCCGACCTATGAGTGCTAACAATTGTCCCGCAGAAGAAAAATGCGGTCAAATCCGAAACGAAAAGGACAGCACTGAGAAACAAAATAATACATCTTTTAAAATGTACCTAATACATACTTGCATATATATTAGTTCTTCGCAACAAACAGTATTTAACTGTAATATATTAAACAAAATGTCTAAATAACCATCAACGAACTGATATTATAAAGTATAAGAAATGCATTTGCCATCTAAGCAATCATTTTTATCATGCACAGCCATACAGAAGCCAAAAGTGACAAATGTTTTACTGCCATATAACCATAAAAACCATATATCTGTAAAAAAATTAGATAGCAAATAATTAGTGTGATTTACGAAAGAGATAGAAAGAAAGAGAAAGAGTGCCTAGTTACTTTAAGCATATTTATCAAAATAACTCACAGAAGTGAGGCAAACTAAACCCCTACAAAACACCATTATGACAAAGTCAGCATTACGGCAAGGCAACATCAATAATACAGCTTCCATGCAACTTTCACTGTATCACATCAGAAACAAAATCCATCCTCGCAGATAACTCTGCCCTAAGAAAAGAAAGTTACTAACCTGATTCTACTAGACATCTGCAACAAGATCCCCACTGAGCTCGATTCGATGCAATATTGCAAAGAATTTCTAACCAAGAACTATGATGCGCACGTGGACCCCATCCTGGCAGACGAGTGGGTCCTATACTACCCAATGTGAATGTGACTTCAACTGTTTCTGCCATGTCAAAATCTGCCCACCTTGTTTCTTACGCCAATCTGGTGCTGGATGAGAGAACAGAGCTCTACTGGGCAATCGAATTGACGGCATACGCAAAATGTGACCGAGCCAACGAAGTTGATTGAGCTTTATTTGTTTTTCTAACGAGGAGCACTTGTTGGAAGATCCAAAAATACATCTACCTACGTCAATGTTGTTTATTCGTTGTTGGAAACCAACATGTGCCATGTTTCTCAAATAACGATGTTCGAATGACCTTAAGCATCTAAAATCATGAACTCTAAGAGGCCAAATTTCACTAGCGTATAGTAAAACTGGGCGTACAGATGCATTCTAAACACGACCTTTAAGGAAGATTGAAATACTTGCGTTTCTCCATAAATGGCGAAGGTTCGATAAAGCTACTCTAGCTTTCGCGATTCTCATTCTCACCCCATTAGACGTATTGCCCAAGCTATTGATAGAGCTTCTAAGATATTTAAACCTGTCAACTGTGTCTTGATCTTCATTCTGTATTCGCAACGTTGGAATGAGTGGTGGGTTATCCTGTAAAGATATCCTACATTTAAAGAACGTGAATTTCATACCGAAAGGCGGAACGTCTGCTACTCTATTCAAGGTGGCTTGAGCAGCATCTCAATTGTCAAATAATAGTACGATATCGTCTGCATAGTCAAGATCGACTACTTTATCACCCGGGAAAACTTCAATATCTGCATCCTGAATGTGTGCAAGTGTTGTTCATAAAAGCATCGATTACAAAAATTAAACAGAAAGAGGGAAAGTGAACAGCCTTGACGAACACCACTGCTAGTTGTAAAGTTGTGCATTAAATATCGTATTGTTCATTGTTATATGAGGACAGTAAAAGAATAATAGGTCGCCCATTCCTAATTAGATTTGCCATTTAAATTTATATATAAAGAGATGTTCATTTGTAGATACTTGAGAATAATGAGAAAGAAACAGTTTTCGTTTCTGAAAAAAAAATTTTTTTTCACATGGAAAGGGTACTATGAATTTTATTAAAGCTCGCATTACAAAAGAATATATTATGTATTGTAGAAATATGGCTCGAATAGAACAAAAAGGGCAGGAAGAAGTCTCCATGAAGTAAATGTTTAATCACAAACACACACACACACACACATTTCGCGCGTATTGATGACTTACAAGTAGGATCTCCAAACCAATTATATAACTCGTAAAGACATTTGGGTTTCATTGTACCCTTCAATGCAAAAACAAAAAGAAATTTTATTAGATATAAGAAAAGTTTCTTTCGCATAGTCTCCTCAAATATCTACTAATTAACATATCTTTATATATAAATTGGAAAGCAAAACAAGATAGAAATATGTGAACAGCGGAAACCAATCAATTGCGTGCATCACATCCAGTTCAAGCTCAATGCTTGTACATGCTTCTTCTGCTTGCATAAATCCGACTGCAATTTGTTTATCCATAAGGCTTCGTATGTGGCTAGCTCCCTTTTGTTTTTGCATTTAGTAATTACTTTGAATGCTAGTCTGAAGAAAATACGTTCGATTTTTCGATGATGTGTTGCGCAATTAAAGACGTGTATTCGCCATTTGATTTAAAACAGGCGTTTAAGTTACAATCTTCTCTCATTCGAGTAATTAAGGGTACTATGAATTTTATTATAGCTCGCATTCCAAAAGAATATATTATGTATTGTAGAAATATGGCTCGAATAGAACCAGAAGGACAGGAAGAAGTCTCCATGAAGAAAATGTTTAATCACAAACACACACACACATTTCGCGCGTATTGATGACTTACAAGTAGGATCTCCAAACCAATTATATAACTCGTAAAGACATTTGGTTTTATTTGACGCGCGTATGTGTATAAAAGTAATAGAAGAGTTAACATCATACAAACCACTTTATATACTATGCATCAGGCAATGAACACTGCTTTTGGAAACAGGTTAAATTTTACAAAAATTGTGAATAACAAACATTCGAAATATCTGATACTCAAGCATAACCTTGTACCTTGGCTCAAATCGCCATCAGTTATTACATTTTCGTAATAATCTTGACATCATTTAATGAAGCATATAATATTTATACCTTTTGCTGTCGCGGAGAAGTAATGTACATGCAATTATTTTACAAGCTTTGCGTATCTGGTAACAAGTTAGTTCAAATAGGACAAGAAGGATATGTAAAAGTTTGCATGAACAAAAGGTGTAACGTCCTGTACAGGGAATGCGGTGTTTTTAACTACTAATGATGAGTAAACAATAAAGAAATAGCCGATCTAGTAAGGGAGTTACATTTGAAATCTAATTAAATGTTTAGTTTATACCGACAATACATCGTTCATTGTTTGGAAAAAACGTTGACTAACCGAGTAAGTATACAATGAATAAATGTTTAAATATTTTTTTTTAAATTTTGATATCTATTCAATTATTGAAGTGAGAATTAGTCTGATTTTGCGTTTTATTTGAATTTAATTTCAACAGTCGTACAAATGTTTTGTGGATTATTGACTTTTGTGTGCGCTAATGAGTGTTTATCATTGTATGGCGAATTAATGCTGGAGATTTTGTTACTCACCTATCGATGACTTATGACTTAAACAAAGTTTCACTGTTTTGGCTATTGAATTCATGATTTTTTCCGTCTATTGCCTGCTCTATCTCATTGATCATGAACCTTGATGTGCGTCGATTATAAAACACAGGGTGTAGATTTAAGTATTAATCGCTCTTCTAGATGTGCACATTCGTGTGCTGTCAACGACAATAACAATTCCGATTTTGTAGTCGCGTCTTCTTAAATATTATTCCACTCTGGTTGAAAGGCTGGGATAAGGTTGATCCAACGGAAATCCGGGCTTTGCTGCATACGAAAACATAAATGCGTGTTTTGGAGACTCGCAACAGTAAAATGAAGTGTTACTTTCATGGAAATTTTATATATTGAGGTAGGGTGCTTTTTGCTTCATACAAGGGAATTCATATGTGTATCATAAATGTTCACACTTCGCATCAGATATAACTGAGTAGTGCCAAATTGATTTTCCTCCTCACTTCAAATAGATTCTCAGAAATTTTGATGACCTTGAAGGTCTTAGGACTTTTTTTAAATCACTGAGGCAAATAATCTAAATCAAGGCTGCGAGTTTGATATAAGCACCAGTTCCATTATATAACTTTTTTTCAGTATAAACTTGTATATGGTAGTAAAGTAAATTCCTCCAGAAGAAAGGTTTCGTCTTTATTGGAAACTCTTTGAGTACTATCGAACGGCGTCTGATATTCTTTGTCACACACTACAAACAATTCTCAGATATATACTAACTTATTATTTTTTGTTTTCCTTCCATCAAGTTGAACCCATGTGGCATATATGTAAAGCTAAAGGTCCAGCTGGTCAATCTCAATCTATCATTATATAATTCATAGAGCTACCTGGAGAAGTGGTGCTAAATAAAGGATTTATACAGTTAAACAAGCATTGATTGTTAAAGAGGTGATAGAGATTATTTCAATCAAGGTTGCTGTCTTGATGAAAAAATCGATGTCGTTATATGAATATTTGTCAGAACAAACTAAGCGTTGTTTAAAGTAGCAAAGGTAACTAAACCAATAGACTGATTTAAATTTTATTAGGAACTCCTCAAGCGAACAGGAGCATGTTTGCTCTGTAGTCTGTGACTCTATACACTGCGCCACTCTACCGCACAATAAACACAATTTTCAGTTCTATACTAGCTCATGTTTTTGATTAGACTACCTATCAGTTTGAGTCTATGTAAAATCTATTTAGACCTAAAGTTCCAATTATCCACTTCCAATCAAGCACTATATATATATATATATATATATATATATATATATATATATATATATATACGAAGTATAGTATATGCTGATCACATATTTAGTATTTTAATTTTAAATTCAATCGATTTCACCTATTTCAATAGGGAATGCAAGCATTTTCTAGTTAAACTGAACCCGGCAAAGAAAAAAGTAGCCTTGAAATTAGTAAGTACAAATAAAACCATGTTGTTATCTATAATTATACATCGGCCCATGCATCTATCCGTATCCTACCCTAATTTAAAACATTCATCATCAAACAGAAACAACCAGTATGTAGTGCAAATAACTTACCAGGATATGCTTTTGTTTCCTTAATAGTCTCATTGGTTTCCATGTAATCATCTGTTTCTTCAACTTCTAGTTCAAGATCTGACGATGTAGGTGAATTTCCATTGAGTGCTACATAGTCCTCACTGTCTGATAGTAGATTAATCTGTGCAAGACAAAAATATTTTAGGCATTAAACTCAGGGGAAAAAATAAATATCAACAACTATTTTCTGGAGGTTGAAACGCGTCAGTATATGTGACTGGTGGTATTCTGGCTATGTAGTGAGAATGGCTAGATACAATAGGATTTGTTTATATCAAGTTTGCCACATTCAGCAAAGGAATTGTTACCCCCATTCCAGCAAGCAATGATTGATTGATTGATTGTATACTTTACATATATTTAGAAAAAGTTGCAAAGCTCATGATTGCAAAGAAATTATGCAGCCGATATTGTCAATCAAATATAACATATGTGAGACTACTAGAGATGAGAGCCTTATATCCCATTTTGCTTTCTTTATTTGTGCATTTCGGTCTGGTTCTTGTTAGTCAGTTTGTTATTGTTCTGATGATGACCATGTAAGGTTGTAACGCGTCAGTACGTGTGACTGACCGTGATGTTTCTGTTGTGTGACTGGCTAGGTAAGATGGAAATGGTGTTTGTATCAAGCACGCAAACTTGATTCAATTGCCTTTTCTACACTATACAATTCTTAGTTTATACTGACATATGTAAGTAATTAATGGGTCAGGTGTTTATATCAAGACCGCAACCTTGATTATAATAATTGATTCAAGGAGTTGCAATTATCACCAGCGCAATCAATTGTTGATAGGTTATACACACAAACTGTTTTCAATGGTGGATTGTCCATTTATGGCCTGTTCGAATAATACAAATGACCCACACGAATGTGCGCTAAACAACAGACTGAAAATAATGAAAGCTTATGTACTCGTAGCTATGCACAATATCACAACAGAGCTCGACGTTACATTTATCATATGCTAGCTAGTTTTATCAACAACACTCGAGTAAACCTCGCTGATGCCAAGGTAATCTAATAATTAATTCCGTAAAACACAATAATAATGCTGAAGTCCAATATGCCGATGGCAGTCAGAATTGTTTACTTCAATGTGAAAAATCCCCAGTGAAAGAAGGCAATTATTAACCGGAGCAAAGTTCGCATCAGCGAATACACAATTGAATTCAGAAAGATTTTACAGGTATTTGATTAACACAGTAGAGAGGCCCCACATTTGTCTTTAATTCTCTAAATGATAAAATGAAAATTTCGTTTATGTATGGATGTAATAGCTTAACCAGACAAAATGAGCAACCACATTTTATATGATTTCAAACTAATTCGTTGGAGACATATTAAAAAGACACCCTCCCTCTGTCTCCTAATCATAAACCATACGGAACCAAATTATTATATTTTAATCGATCCAACCTTGTTTTTTAGAATATGTTCAATTAGTAAACAACTTTAAAAGTGCAAATTATTGTAAAGGACGAAGCATTGACAGATCTAGAACTTAGCGAAATTTTACAATGAAAAATAACAAATCGAACATATAGTATAAGGCTAAAATGTTTTTATCGTAACCAATAAATAAATACGTTGGCAATAAGTACACCCCTAAAAGTAAAATATGAATAGCAATAATAGTAATTCATTCATGTCTCCACTGTCAGAATAAAGAAGCAATAAGCATGACTATCATATACGCGTGTGTGCAAACTGATAAAAAATAGAAAGCATTCAACTGATCGAATTCTTAACGTCTCCAGGTAACAAATACTTGGTGAGAAACATACACAATCTTCCTTATCGTCGCTGTCATCATCCTCTTCATCCTCAAGAACTACAACTCTATTTCGTCGTTTGGAAGCAGTACTCTAAAATGAAGAAAAAATAATTGAAATTTAGATAATATATAAGATACAGTTCCTTGCATTTTGATGAAATGTATGCTTTAAGAAAAGCACAACACACTTTATGACAATCATTACAAAGACGAAACAGCAAATTTTCTGTTTCCAATGTAATTCAAGGCTACGATTTAAATCCCCAATAAAGCGTACAAGTTAGTCACTTAAATTCACTTAACAATATATTGGCATAATAAAATTAACTATATATATATATATATATATATATATATATATATATATATATATATATATATATATATATATATATATATATATATCAATATATATATATATATATATATATATCAATATAAATTCAACACTGCAAAAATACAGCAAAAGGCAATATATCGTAGATCGGCTTTATCCTTAGCAGGGAATACAGCAAGTACTTGACAGAATTGCGGCGACCGCAGCTCGAAAAGAGGCGCATTTACGTCAGTCTTGCAACTGAAGTACTGCGCGACCTAAGTCACGCATCAAATGTAACTTTCAATTCTATAACATATTATACCATTTTAGTCAGATTTCCCTCAAGTGGAGCCTATTTGGGATCACTTCAACCTTGCAAACCAATGGCAATGTATAGTTTATACTGAAAATTAAATATATGATAAAATCCTGCCGATAATCTCAGTTTGAATACAACTTCCCAATGTGGTGCTCTATAATGACTGGTCGAGAGTGGCTAGTTCGAAATGTAGGCCGAAAGAGATGGAAAATAGGCTCCAATCGAAAGGAAGAGTAACCAAAATATAAGCCGCTATACAATTTAAAATCGTCTGAGTATAACAAGAGTAACGCTGCGGATGAATGCTAGAAAAGTTCCTTGGTTTGAGCTCCTATCGTGGTAAAATCTCAAAAGTAAATGAAAAATGCCCAATAAGGACGAGCCGAATCTTCTTGACAAATTGCATTTGCTATTTTATACAAAGTTAAGTTTACACTAACAACACATATTTATATAATACACAATTGCATATACATAAATTCTCCCAAAAAAAAGAATATATAACAATTAAGGCTTTCGTTGCCACACAATGGGGCTTAAGACATTGGCTAACGTGTGTTTTTTGCTAAGCTACAGAGAAAATTTCTACGGATAGCTGGAATTTCAATAAAGGTAGACAAGCACACTTGTGGCCGGACAACATTGCACGCATTATTGGTTACTTAAACAAACTGCGCTGTATCTTCACGAATTAAAGTCACATAAATTGATGAAAATATGCGCAAATCTGGTTACATACAGGGTCCAATGGAGAGGTGTGAATAATTCTGCTATATCGGCATTGATATTTTGGCACATTCTGTGCGCATGAACTCAGTCCATGAATTTGGCAATTAGCTTAATTAAACTTAGACAAAATATACTTTTACTATCAAAGTATGTTTAAATATTTATTCTAGCGCGATTTTTAGTGCAGATTTTTTTCGTTTTCACACTCTCTGTTCTTTCTATGTTTACAATTTTTAATCTCATTGAATTTTCGAGACTAACAGAGGTAGGGCTTTATACCTTAGAACAATTTCCAGCAGCCGAGCCACTTTCAAGGGAAGTAGACGCTTTATTTGTCTCCTGTTTAGAGGCTTCAATTGCTAAACGTAACTGCTCCTCCTCAGACAGGTCGAGAAGATCGCAGTCTGAAGACAGCATGCCATTGGAACGCCCATTGAGATTTGTTAATGAAGATAAGGCTGGCGTCGATGATAAATGAGCATTAGATTTGAGCTGCTGTGCACGAGAAAACAAGTTTATGTAAATAAATAAACAAGATCAGTTATAAAAAACGGAAAAAAACAAATAAGTATTATAAATCTTACTCGCCCTCTGACTGGTGCGCAAACTTATGCTACCAGGCACAATGCATGTATAACAAGTGTGATCCACAAAAAGACATTCTTTAATTAAATTTAGAATTTTAACAAGAATTTCCATCTAGTATCCAGAGAACAGTGGTCGAATGTTTATGGAAATAACATGGTGTATTAGACAGGCAGCACAGAAAAACCAGCATTTCAAAACTAATACTTTACAGTCGTTTAACAATTTTTTTTTTCATATATATATATATATATATATATATATATATACATATATATATATATGCTATATATATATATATATATATATGGATAGTTAATATTTAGTTATTCTTCTCTTAGACGATTTACAACCAAAGGCCAACAAGCACCATCTGATTGGAGCATCTTATTTCGAGGTGCCAGAACTAGAAGTTTTCTTCAGCATGTTGCGCGGGCG
>JAQBSW010008346.1:0-34828 GCA_029291075.1 Eudiplozoon nipponicum | reverse complement strand
GATCAAACCGCATTGAATATATATGGAACTCAAATTTAGATATGCGGCTCTCACCTCTAGCAGTCTTGCATACATTGAACTTGACTGGAAATGTCGGCTGCACAATTTCTATGCAGTTACGAACATTAAGTGTTTGCAGCTTTCGCCACATATACATATATAGGCAATACAAAAAATTTAAAAAAAGTAAAACTTTGTTTGTGTAAACTATATGCTTAATATGATGCAAGAATGTGCGTTTGGTATATATTTGCTTGTGTTTTCATGTAATGTAGAGAAAGAAGATGCATGTATTTGCACTATAAGTTTCATCAAAAGGTTATGTTAAACAATTTCAGAAAATAAATTTTCCACCAAGCTGTCCATTCTTGCAAAATCTGTGCACCGAACTTGACGGTTAGTTTGTGTTTAAATTATTCAAACAAATATACTTTTAATTATAATAATCATAATACACGTAGCAACAACAATACCAATACTAATGCTTGTTTTAATTATTACATTAAGGAAACTGACCTCCAAAATATTCGCATGTAAGCAATTTGGTAATAGTGGGCGCGTAAATAATTGGTGAAAAATCAGACAAATTTAGTGCAAATGATTGACATTTACATAATTTTTAAAGTTATCAATATTGAATGCTCGTGTAGGCAATTGTTACCTATATTCTTTTTGCTTTCGCGTTCTTCATTGAAACATAACGTTTATAGCATCCAAATGCATATTTTTCTTTTTTTGCTTATTAAATTTAACGCGGTCAATCTGTTTAACTTGCACATGCACTTAAATAACTTACTTTAACGCGTAATTAGATCATTCTTTTATTACCTCAAATTGACCGGGATCGTGTGGACATATTTCTTCACAATGGATCATTTTGTCGGCGATCTGGTTGGACAGATGGAATTCTCCAGATAGGGGGCAAAACAAGTATTCCAGATGAATCGTTGTTTGCTTAAATGCAAGAAATTTCACCATTTTTACCCCACAACGTCGACTTTGACGCTATAACAATTCTGGTTTGGCCCTGTTAACATGATGCTTTAGTACAACACAAGGGAAGTCTTTCCTGTGTGCGGTCATTATTACCCAATTGCAACGATTGCATTTTGAAATACGTTATTTTTGGAGGACCTTATAATGAGTTTACCCTCTCGATGTGCCAATGTGTATTGAACTATTATTCTTGACATAATTGTTAGTATATGTTTAATCATAAGCAATTTCTGTTTAGTTCAAAATTAAGGCCAGTAAATTATTTAATCGTGTGTTCTAGCTAACTGCTCTTAGATCGAAATCATAGAAAAGTAGGCCGATAACATATTTAAATTATTACAGACAACTTGTTACCTGCTGGCCCAATATCACGTATATTTTTGATGCACCGGGCAGCTTACATTCGGTAAATACGAACGAATTAACCCTCAATTAGTACGAATTATTTCCGCATTTCACAATGAAATACGCACTACTTCGTCGATATTTCAATCTCATAGATAATCTAATTATTATTCTCATAGTTAAATTGTCGTTTGATAATGCTGATGTTAGTTTTCCATATTTATCATCTTTCTATTTATTTTCGGCGTACTTCTGTGCATAACAAATATACCACTGAGATTTTCTCCATTTATCTCAGAATGTGTCCTCTGTTTACCATTAGAAATGTCAAACTTAACGATTGACTTTACATTTTCAACTCCATAATGCCTTCGCGCGACCAATCAATAACTGCCGTCGTATCCTGCATCTTTCAGAATTCGCGTCGAGGGGGTTATCGGTCAGGTAGAGAAAAGTGATGGTCATTATCTAGCCTTTTAGTTTTGGTTAATTTAATTTACAGATTAAGGAAAACATACAAGTTCTCGATCTAAATCCTATTGAGAGTCTCTAAAAGGTAGTCCGGTGTAGCTCTATAAAATGAAATCAACTCACTTTTATCTCTCATCTCAATTTTGACGTATTTCCGACACATTTGCCTCTCTATAAGAGCTACACGGTATTAAAGTCATTCAAGCACGAGGTCCATGGAACAATCTTCTTTCAAATTCTTTAATAGGTTGCCAAATGCGGTGCCAATATTAATTGTACCATTTTATAAACGAGAACTCCGGCAAGATATTCCGGCTTCTAAAGTATGCTTTCACCAGAGGAATTCTCCAGCTAGAAACACATGTTCACAGTGATCGTCTTGTTCAGAGGCGTCTGTACGCGTGTACTCATTAATGGGAATGCTAATGACAAGCTCGAGACACAAACCAGTTTGTCCGCCGTGCGGTGGAGAATATCGACAAACACGTTTACATAAATACTATGCTCACTAAATCATACAATGAGCGAGATTACTCTCCACGACTTTGCTAATATCTGTACTATGTCTAGTGCTGTAATAAGTGCCACACGACCAGTTTATAGTAATAAACGGACATCTTAATAACAGCTGCATAATATCTCGTCTCTCTAGCCCGCAGCTTCTTGAAAAAGTAAGAAATAGGCAGGTATATAAAATTGCTGCTTTGTAGTTAAAGTACCCATTGACAAAGTCAGTTATGCCAGAAATTAGGTAAATTAGAATTCTCCAGTTTACTGCATAAAGGAACGTCACTTCCACTAAAGGGTCTTTTAGCCATTCGAAAAAAGATTGACCCAGTTCCATACTAGTTATTAGTCTAAATTTTATCTTCTAAATGATTAAGTCTCGATCCAGATTTTAATAGGATTCGGCTAGATTTGACACCAAATAGGATAATTGTTATGATTGTCTCAAAATCTGTTCAGCTTTCGCATTCGTCTTGTTGCTGAAAAATCTTAAATGTGCCCAGCCTTGTTATCCAGTTTTCTCTTTCCCGCCAACAAGTTCACATGACCAAAAAATTTAACTTTTACCAAGAAAAATATGTACCTATTCAAATTAACCAAAACGCCAATTTGCTGGTGTAAATATGTTGATTTCTCTTTCTCTGTTGAACCATAAACGCCCACACCGCAGCAACGTCTGGCTGACGTTCTTTAATCCGAAAGGCATACTCAAACATGTATGTGATTTTTCTCGATTTCCCAGTTTACGCGTGACCATTAAAGCAACAAATAAACTTTTATCAGAATTACATGCATGCTTTCACAAAATTCAATATAGTGTAACTCAAATATAGAATCGTATATCTCTAAAAATGAATGGAGTCCGACGGAGGATTCTGATTGGGTTTTCTACCCGGTTTTAAACAATTGAATTTCCTATAATTTGTTCTTTAGAAATGACTTTACCAACGACTTTAATTTAAGATGCAAACGATGAATGGGATTATTAAAAAATTCCCAGCTCACGTAATTTAAATAAGTAAGTGCCCAATAGGTACTCAAATGATCTACCCGAGAAATTGCCTTTTGTAAGACAGCCAATATTCGTTTGATAACGAAAATGTAATTAAATAATGGTTCCCTGCGCAGAAACAAAATAGATTAAATTTTACATTATGCTTTGCGAAAAAAGTTCCATATTTGTTTACATTGGACCAGAAGGACATGGAAAAGTCAGCATGTAAGTAAGATATAATCCAATGTAAACATTCGTTTCGTGCATACAGGCAACTCTGCAGTAGGTGCTGGTACTACACTCTATACCAACTATATATTTGTTCAAGATGTGTGGGTCAGGTGGACAGTACAATCTCCTGAGCACCTATAGAGTTTTATTCAGGTAAAGTTATCGACAATTCGACTTCAAGGCCAACTCACTAATTGTATTATATGCCGAGCCTGTGAATGAAACCAACAAAATGGATTTCGGGACATCTTGCAAACCATAGTATCAAAACAGCGGTTTTTAATATACCAAGACTGTCATTGTTAATGACGTGATTGTTCTAAAAATAACTAACCCGGTCCAAGCGCCAACACAATATATTTTGAAGTGAGCTTAATTTTATCAAAATTGATGATACAAACTAATACAAAGCTCAGAGTACTTCAGCAAATCCGTATACCCTGGCTCCAGTCATAATCGGTTAACAAATTCCGTGGAAATCATGAAAACATTCAAGCATTATATTAGGTTTTTATATTGATTTTGCAGAGAATTAATATATATATATAGGTACATTATATATAAATCTCTTATATATATGTCGATGTCACGACGTAGAAAAACATACTGTATAAAAATGTTTTTTAGTGGTAATGAAGCTAACTTCATACAGACATTGACAGAGAGACTTCAGAGTCAACTCATCATACATAATACATACAGTTTGTTCCGTGTACCAACTGAAAGGATTTTAAGATGAATTTAATTTCGCAAAATTGATAAATTACAACACATCTCAATATCTGTTAATCAAGAAAATCCAAATAGCATTGACTTGATCAATATCAGATATAAAATTTTGTGGAAATTATGTAACCATTCTATTAACTATATAATGGTTATATATAGTGTTTTATTTCGCAAAACAAATAAATAAACAATTGGACATACGATATTGCGCACCTAAACATGAAGCGGGAATGTATGGATTTGCTGTCACAATGATCATAATGTTGGTATTCATTACAGACATGGTATATATTATACATAATGAGTTGGCTTTGATGTCACATTGTCGAATATTTTATGCGGAGTTAGCTTCATTAATGGAGGTTTACACATTCGTATACGAGATTGTACCCTTCTATTTTCCACATTCCGCTCCTGAATATGTAGTTGGTAAAGGACGCGATACCGGCTCCTACTGGTCAGGCGCCAGTAAGCACGAAACGATTGTGCACGAGATTACACGTTCCGTTCATACTGTCTTTGGTTTGTCCTTTGGTCATATTAGATCTTATTTGTTACTAGTTGCGCAACAACTTATACACAATTTGTTAAGAATTAAATTTCATTTTCTAAAAATTTGTAGTAACTATGCCTATTTTAATCACGCTGACTTTCCCATTTATTCGTCCTCCTATGCGACCACAAATATTACTATGTACGGCATTCTTAATAACCACATGAAATTCCCATGCTTGTCTAATGAAGCGGCCCGGTCCTTTGTCGACAATGCAAATCCATAGAAAGGCATAAGACTGGAATTTAACAACTACCAACATAGGTGGATACAGCAATGCTGCAGTATCTGAAACAATATCCTGAATATCAGCAAATGCTCATCTGCTTATGAGCCTTTGTGAATTCAAAGCAATATGATTTGTGGTACTTGCTAAGTTTTTGCTATAGGTTATACACAATTGGATTGGTTTTGATATGAATCTCGCAGACTTGATTTAAATAATCGTTATCATCTCCCGCGCTAACAATGATTGTTTAAAGCAATTAAATGATTTCTTTTGCAAAAAATTCCTTTCATGTCTGTCTGCGTTTGTACGTTTGTGTTTGAATATAGAATTTACGGATATGTGCATGGTAAAAGCAAAGATGCATTTATATTTAATAAAAACATAACTTCGCACACATAGACATATCCAACAAGTTAATGTGCCTACGTAAATAAAGTATTTTATATCTTAACATTTATTAGAATAATAGTTTATTATCAAAACAAAAATAACAACAGCAACTGGGGTAGCCTCATTAAGGATGTCATAACACGATGATTACACTGGACTCCCCATCGAGTATTCTGTTGTGTGTATCTGCTAATATGAATATATTGCCGATTCACTAACAAGTTTGTTTTGGCAAATTGTACACATATTCGTGTAATTATTATTTTTACCATCTCATTCGAAAAGGGCCACATGAAAATGTGACTTTCGGCAGTTGAAACATAAGCATAATCGTCGTAAAAGTTTCCATTAAATGAAGTAGTTCACTTAACTGTGCTCGATGCAAATTTACATTTAAGCATAACTAGTGGTCAAGCTTTTTGCGGAAGCCGATTCCGTCTTTCGATATTTAACAACATTTTTATGCCATAAAACGAATTCAATACGACAAGTATGTTCTGCGCCTTACCTTTCGATCAACGCGTTCTCAAATAAGGAGTGGCCAAGCCACATGTTAAGGTGGCTGGTTTGATTGACTTTAGTCAATCAGTTCAGTTGTGACCAGAAGGATAAACCAAAGACAGCATGAACGGAAAGTATAATCTCATGTATCATTCACCAAGAATTAAGACCTAATAGTAGGAGCTTACACATGCCCTTACCAAGCGAAATGTGATAACTTCGGATATCGATCTAGGCCAGGAGTGTATGGATTTACTTCGCGGTAACAGGTGTTCAGAAATAGTTTTAATTTCAATTTCAAGTGAACTATATAAATTGATATCCATCATGTTGGTATCATAAAATCGACTCCGGCAAACTATAGTGTTAGTCGTGCACCTTTTCGGTACAATAATGTTGGTATCGGTTACTAGCACAATAGCCATAGTGTTAGTATCCTTTACAGACTCGGTATATATATTATATAGTGTGAGTTAGCGTTGAAGTCGCATTGTCGTAGACTTTATATGATGTTGGCTTCACTATTGCAGGTTTACACATTCGTCTTGGAGATTATACCAACCTATTATTCCACATTCTTCTACCAAATATATAGTGGTTAAAGTGCGTAATACTGGCTCCTACTGATGAGTCGCTAGTAAGCACGAAACGAATGTGCAGAGATTATACTTTCCGTCCATCCTGCCGTTGGTTTATCCTTCTGGTTACAACTGAACTAATTTGTTATTAGATTTGCATCACCTAATACATACTCGCTCATTTGGCATTGTTTTCGACTAAAGGTTTCAACTAGACTCCTCCAATGAGTCATTATTAAATTCATATTGAGTTGAAGTATTATGGCAGGATATTATGTAACATTTTCAGAATAAAATAAACTTCGGATATTCCAGTAAATGTAATTTACTAAGTGGATTGGTTTCGTCCAAGTATGTTATTCATAAAATAATTTTCTGAAATTCGGCGACTGGTGGCTCGAACCGGCGCGCACAATTTTTGAAGTTTCGCAACAAATCCACTTTGCCACCAAAGCAGCACACTACACCCAATTTTTAGTTTGATTTAAACTTAAGTACAAAATTCTAGTTAGCCAACCCATATCTTCCATTATAGAACAGATAATATTAATTGTTAGATTATGATAGTGAATTGAACTATTATAGCAGGATTTATTATCCATACGCAGCATATGCAAACAAATGCAATTCGTTAATTAAACGTCTTTCTGTGGTATTGGAAACTCACGAAGCACTTTCCGACTCGCAGCTAGTGCGGCTCGAACTGACACACAAACGTTTCGAAGTCTTACATCTCATCTGTTGCGACATCCAAACCGCGCATCGCTTAAAAACTTCAATTCTATAACAACCTACGAGTCAAATGGGCTTCATCTGAAGGAAAAACTGGCAAAATACCTATTTGGTATATAAGCAACAAAGTCATATATCACAAAATCTTAGATTACGAAGCTGAATGTAACAATTATTTAAATCGAGTTAGAAAGCTTCAGAAAAACACTAGACACATTATATGTAGAGGTATTAGATCTTTTCCTTAGCTCAATACTTTGACTGAAATAATTGCATGAATTAGTCATTTATCGTTTTTTTCTGGAGAACTTACATATATGCAATTGTTCATTAAGAACTGTGGACGTGGTAAAAAAATATTTCAATTAGGACAAGATGGATAAAACAAAATCATTATAATGGAAATGTATAATCTCATGTACGCATGCGTTCCGTGTTTACTGGCGAGTTATCAGTAGGATCCAGTACTACGCCCTAAACCCACTACATATTTGGTTGAGAAATGTGAGACAATTAGATGGAAAATTTCCTATACCATAGTGTATTCAAAAAATAATAGAGATAACTTAATATAGTCTTCAAAAATGTGACATGAAAGCCAAGAATATATATTTAATATATACCGAGCCTGTAAAGTGTACCAACACTATGTTTGCTGAATCGGTGCCTCAATCCAACACTTTTATTTTCAAGATATGCTCAATTTTACCAAAATTGTGGTTTACAACTAATTCTGAACACATGTTACTACAGAAAATCCCATATTTCTGGCCTTGATCGATATCAGTAATCACAATTTTATGCAATGTGCATCGTAGGTAGTACAGTTGATGAGTTGCGAGACTCGAAATCAAACGTTCCCAGGTTCGAAACCCGGTCGCCTCAATTTTGGTGTGTACTTATATATATATAACATCTTTGCAGTTATTAATATTTAGGTTACTTTTTGGTCAGTTCATTTTGGTTTCATATGGTAAACTATCATTTTTCAATATTTTGGGTTCTTTAGGCTGTGGGTAATAGTTGAACGTCTGATAATGAACTGAAAAATTGAAAACAAAGGCGTTTTTCAGTCTCTGCACATGCTACGAGATTTTTCAGCAACCTTATCGTATATTACGTAAATTAATTAGGACATTTGCACCATAGATGATAATAGGTTAATGTGGAATATTTGTTATAATTAAATTGATAATAATAAGAACACAACAAATAGTTTTCATAATGATTGTACTTTGAATTTTTACGCAACAATCTCGACTAGGAATATTGTGAAATCAATAAACGAAAAGAAAACAATGGACGGATTAATGTAGATTTTTGGAATTAAAACATCTAAACTGCTTTGTCACATAATACATTATGGGATAATGTCTCCTTTCAGTTTCGTTCATGTATTTTTCTTTGGCTTTTCGATGAATGACAAACATTTTAATATCTTCAAATTTTTATTTTTCAGTCAACAGTATAATATAGTTTTTTAATTACCTAATTAATAACATATAACTCTAAATATATTAATAAATATTATCAGATTATGCCGTCCCTGAATAGCAAACGAAACCCACACTGAGACTACTCGGAACCGTGTCTATCTCTCCCACTCCAGATGCTGGCTGCATGCTCCAAATAGAATTTATTCTCTGATGAAGATTGAAACGTGTCAGTAAGTGTGCTTGAAGGCAGTTTTGGCATGACGTGTGAATGGTTAAATACAATGGGATTGATATTTATTTCATGCTCGCAAACTTGATTTACATAATTTTTATTACTACCCGTGCAAACATTGTTTGTCTAATTTTTTTGAACGAACTAATTTTATTTTTATTAAAATTTAAATCTAGACCATAAAATTTCAAACTTTTGTTTTCCAATTTTTACGCTCAAAACATTTTTCATATTGTTTTATTCCAATGTGCATAGATGAATGGAAATTTTGTCTGATACACGAAATGGTCCTTTCAAATATTTCCCTTAATCGTCTGCCAATAAATACATTTATTTATCTTTGAAAATTTAACTGAGAGTAAGTTGAAACCGTGGTAGATCGCGAAATCGGTGAAACTGCAATCGCTAACGCGCATCAACTCCAGCGTAGGCTCAAATCTCACACATGATTTATTGCTGGCATAAATCGGGTTGCAATTAGTTTTCCACTAATCTTTATAAATTGCTATTCAATTTTGTAAATTGCAGTTGGTAGTTATTTTAAAGGCCGCATGTAGAGAACATATTTACCGGTATTTAAAAATGTTTTTGCGTAACTGCAGACGTGTTTTTACCATTCTATTTTACCTAGACATTGGCGTTGTAATATACTCTCACTCTTTTTGTTAACAATCTAGTCGAACGGCCTAAAATAGTTTGTTTACAATATAAGAGAGTATGTTGACAAAAATTATTGAAATCATCTACCATTGGTACTTCGCATGTAGGTTTTCCAGATATGGATTTTAGGATACTCACGAAATGCAATATTAGGAATAAGTTAGAATTTTATTAAGCACCATTATGTGAAAAACTGAAGCCAAACTTGTACTAGTTGAAAGTACATCTACTTGCATTAGGGCTGCAATTGAATAGATTCATGCTGATGATTCGGCGTTTCCCAGTTTGAAAAACTCTTTTTATCTAAATTTTCATAGTTATTTTTTGTTTGAAAATAGATGGAACTTTAAATTTGACGAAATACTGAAAAAGAAATATTCCTCATATCAGATCAAAATTCTCTTAATCTCTGCGCATACAAACATTAACACATATTTTATATATAAAAAAGCTCGTGTTCCAAATTGAACTTTTTCGATCATCTTTCTATTTGGCTGTGCCATAATAGAGCATTTATTTAATAGTTTCACGAAAACCGGGTTTCTGACGTATTTAATCGTCTACATGGAATCGTTTTAAATTATCTATTTACTTTGCAACATTTTTTTTTGAATTTTGTCTATTTTTGAGGTTAAGAGTACTTTAAATCTGTTAATATTGAAGAAAATATCAGGTTAACTCGTTTCTCTAACGGAAAATGGTTATAAATAATAGACCCTTAGGACATAAATTAATTCTTCATTTAAATTATATAAAGTAATTTTCTTCATGAACAGCCTGTGTTTATTTGAATGTGCCATTCACTATGTCAAATTTTTGCCTCATTTGATAAATTTTCTTTGATTGAATTTGCGCTTGGGAGGTCCCTTTTCATAATATTGGTTGCAACTGGAGCCGATATAACACTTTAAACGTCTTTCGTAATCAAATATACATCGTATCATTGGGATGCAAAAATTATCTGGAAAACTGTATTACATTGCATCGGTAAAGCACAGCTCAAAAGCAAAAACAATCTGAAGTCACAAATTTCGGCGCATCCAGGATGTTGGCTCTTCTAACAGAATGAAAACCTTACTATATGCTTAGAAATGCCGAAGTTAGCGTGATTATTCACAGGTATTTATTATGCCTGATCATGGTATCTCCCGTTATTGTCTTCTGAAGTGTTTCCCATTATAACATTAATTTGGAATAATATTTATTGAATCATTAAGTCAATTTACAATTATTTGTTAATGAGTATGTCGTTGCTACTACAATTTATGGCCGCAGCTTACTCATTATCGAGTTGCACGCATATTTTGGATGAACCTAATTGTTCAATAAGCGTAGCTGGAGCAATTATTTTGGATATGACTTCGTAATTTTCTACAGACATGTTCTTCATCCTTACGTTTATCTAAACTACAGAATAAATAATTCACATAATATAAACGCACACAAGCACGTTGGGAAGGAAAAAGCCGCAATCTCACTGTGGTCAGTAGATAAGTCAACATAGCCGTCCTATTAACGAGTGTATCAAATTCACAAATTAAGTGTTGTTGTAGCTGTTACCTTGTTACTGATACGTGATTACGTGCTTCTGGTATAGTATAAACTTGCGTATGCCCACATTCAAATATATAAACATTATTAATACATGTATAAATAAAGAAGCCAACCTCATTATTTAACACCTCCCATGAATTATTCCCTGTAGATATGCCTTAAGTAATGAGATAACGGTATGATAATGTTAGCATTTAGTGGTCACTTAAAATTGCTAACAGATTTTTCACAGGACTGACACGCATTAGTGTAGGCATACTCCCATTATTGAAGAAAGTTTATTGTAAATTCTTGTTAAGTGTGTTAAATCACTGGAGTCATGAATATCATCTAAATGCCACACTTATCCTATCAAATTTTGAAATGTTTTCCATTTATACATTTGCATAAAATGCAAACACACAACCACTTTCTCGTTGGAACGCAGACATATATATATATATATATATATATATATATATATATATATATATATATATATATATATATATATATATATAATGAAAATGTACATAATATTCCTTCGATAAAAGGTATAAAATAATTACACACGAGAAAACAAGCTTCGAATACCTAAACAGAATTTATATGATAGTTGCTTAATTTGACAAAAGAACGATTTAGTATTTTTTCAAAACAGTTGAATTATAATTCAAATATGTACGTAAGACCATCCACACACATCCAAGCACACATGCAAACATATGTATAAGGACGAAACAGGTCTACTGGATGAATTGCCTTTGATAACTGATGCAATGTTTAGTTTATACTGACAACAAATTTGTATACATAATCTAAATCCTAGTATTAGACTTCAATTCAATATAACTTGAAATGGTGTGTGTTCTATAACTACCGATCAGATGTATAGTTATAATTATATATATATATATATATATATATATATATATATATATATATATATATATATATATATATATATATATCCTAGAATTTCGAGGTGTAGAGGGTATTTGAGGCCAGTCCGCGGTAACTTTAGAACCTGTAATTAAGGAGTTCCAAATAAGGGCGAAACTGGTCTACTGGATGGATTGCCTGTACATTCTGATGTAATTTTTGTCAAGAGGTGTCAATTGCACTCCACATAAAGTAACATATGTCGGAGCACATAAATTGTTTATGACTGATGAATGAGTGCACAGTGCTCCAGAAGTGGCGCATTCGTATGAGTGCAGGGTTCCATTTTATTTGTGTTCGAGCTCTTTTCGAAGCAAATAATGGAAATTACTTGGCGTGTTTCCAATAAGGACAAAAGCGGTGTACATGATGAAACGACTTTACTAACTTATACAATGTTTAGATTATTCTGATTATATATATATATATATATATATAGGGTAGTATATATGAGAGTATATATATATATATATCGACAGTTACCTATTTAACAAAGAGCTAATAATCTGCCACCATACATCGGTGGTAAAGTTGAACTAATTATTGAAAATGGGAGATTAGACGTTTATCAGAGTGAAGGTTAATAATTATATTTACAATAGCCGGAATACTTGCTTTCTAGTTTGATTCAGTTTTCTGTATTAGAATGGTTTTGGGTGCAGAGTAACCTCCGACGTCTTGTTCCCACATGGCGCCCAGAGCAACATTAGATGCTTGTGTCGATAATTTCACTCGAATGTTTTACTCAATGACATAAAATATAGGATTTTACGCAAGTAAGTTTAAAATTCGTTCGAACATCGGCTGTTTGTAAGTATCCAAACGCAAATGTAAAATAGACTTCGGCGATTTCAGCTCTTTAATATATCCTATAAGTCGTACAAGTAGTTGCATCATCAAAAACTTAAAACCTAGATAATAGTTATCTATGCCTAGAAATCGACGATGTTCTTTAATGTTTTTTTGTTTTTAATCCGCCTTTTTCTTGTGCAATTGATAGCACTCGTAGGTTAGTAAAATCTTGAAATACTTTCCATTTATAGGTGCACTGATTTTGTTTGGCCTTGATTGATGGGGAGCCATCCATCAGCTGCTTGTTTGAAAATGACGTTGGAACCAGATATGCCGAAGCTTTTCCGAATTTTATGGACTTCATCCGAGATAGATCTATTTATATTTATTTTACTTCCTAATGTATTTTTTATTGGCTGTACTAATATCCTGTCTTAATACTTATTCTCTTATACTCACGGAATTCAAACAAAAAAGAAGGACAGCTCTGCGCAGGGTAAAACAAAATTTGAGCATTTAACATAATCAAGGTTGTGAACTTGATATAAACACCTGATCCTATAAGTACATAAGTTTATCAGTATAAACTATGAATTTTATAGTGTAGAAAAGTTAATTCATCCTGTTGACCGGTTTCACCCTTATTGAGAACTAATATATGATTGAGAATTGTGCGTAGTGTGCGGCAGATTGGCTCAGTGGTTAGAGCACCAGATTCCGAAGCAGACGTGCCCAGGTTCGAGTCCTGTCCGCGGCAAATTCTGGCCAGTATATGATGAGTTCCCAATAAGGACGAAACCGGTCTACTGGATGAATTGCCTTTTCTACACTATTGAATTCTTAGTTTATACTGACAAATGTTTGTACTTAATGGGTCAGGTGTTTATATCAAGTTCGCAAACACGATTATAGTAAATGTTATCACCGCCTGCACAACGAATGTTCGTTTTATTATTTAAATGTTCATTTTAATACCACTTCCCCATATAGTTTGATATATGTTCAGTAATGAGAGATTAGAGATGGTTCGTTGGAACTTTGGTCCTAATTGAATGCCATATAAGCTTCATCTGAAGAAAAATAGACTAACCGAGTTACATTAGCCAGTGTATGATTGAAAATTGTATAGTGTACGGCAGGGAGCACCAGATTCCGAAGCAGATGCCTCCAGGTTCGAGCCCTGTCCGCGGCAACTTCTGGCCAGTACGTGATGAGTTACTAATAAGGATGAAACCGGTCTACTGGATGAATTGCCTTTTTTACTCTATGGAATTCTTAGTTTATACTGACAAAGGTATGTGCTTAATGGGTCAGGTGTTTATATCAAGTTCGCTACCTTGATTATGGTAAAAGTTATCACCGCCCGCGCAACCAGTGTCCGTTTAATTATATAAACATTTGAGCATGTTCTTTAGTGAAATTTGATTTCGAAAATTTTCAGATAGCATCAAACTTGTCTTTGATGGTATTGATCACACTACGTCATATTGAATACTGAAGGAAATTGATATGTTATTGGGTCAACGCACATTTTCCTATGTTTTACATGAAATAAAATTGCTTGATACGAGCCAGCGTCTTCTTGATGTTACTTACATGCTGCTATAAGTCATTAGAGACAATTATTATTTAATCAACGTAGAATTGTGTGCGAGATATTTTCTTTAATATCTCGATAATGAATCTCTGGAATGTCTATGTTGCATTGCACAGATCAATTGGCATACGTGTAGATTTGTACAGGACAAATTAAATATTGACTAGTTTTTGCTAGGCTCTCTTCATCGCTTCGCATCTGATGGTAATCTGATTTGCGATCAAGCACAGTGAACCGTTTTTGCCGGGCTACCTCGTTTATGATAACTTTCGCTTTGTTAATCGGACATTGGTCAAGAATTGTAACACATTTGATTGACCGGATGTCACCACATAATCTCCAACCGCCGACCTGTTTTTTTTGGCTTGCATATTTATTAGTGATCAAATATAACCATGGTTGCCAGTAAATTCTAAATCTCCATTTCTGACACTGGCGAAAACTGGTGTTGATGACGAGTTGCCAATCTGATTGAACCTATGGGATCTTCCATCTTTATTTGTCGATGATTGGGTCATATTTCGCCAGGAAATCTAAATCTATTATACATTATAGCACATACGCGACGACAAATATTCACGGGAATACACGACGTAGGCAGAAGGAGATTGAAATTCACTAGGCAATGCATTTCTCATTGATTGAACATTGATGGCTTTAGCTTAAAATCTGTGCTATATTTTATGGGAAATTTGAGTGTTACTAGTGTTACTGGTACACCAGTATCGACCACAAATGCAACTCACGATAGTGAATCAATATCGGCCAATAACGACACGGTTTGTTGTGTGACAGAAGCAATACGCGTCGGCCTTATTTCCTCTGCACGTTTTTTATGTCAAATCGTCCTCCATTGATAAGCCACAATGGGACCATCGGAGAAGGTCACGTAGAGTTTGCATGCATCTTCTGATGGTATGCCCACAGGCAAGATGACTCGTGCACCATATCCCTGGAGTTACCACTGGAATGCACCATGGAGATGGCGAACGAATTTAAGATTCTCTGTATCTAAATATGTTAGTGTTATTAAGTGGACTGTGCACTGAGGAACCGCGACCCTACGGACAGTTTGAAGACGATCGGGAATCGTCTATACTTAGTTGTTGAAAGGCTGACGAAATATATGTTGTCAATATAAAGTAGACGTAGTGGAATTCATCAAGTGGATTGGCTATTTCCTCATCGACCACTCATCAAGTACTGTCCGGAAATTTTACAACTAATGGAGCCTAAATCTGGCCACATTTGTTTGGGAGTCTGAGCATAACCACTGCACTAACCTACCGCACATTACACAAATTTAAGCCATACAATAGCCTATATTTTTGGTTAGCCCTAGGTCAGTTGGAATCCACGTGATATCTCTTTAGATCTAAAGTTCCACCTAGCCACTACCAATCTTTCATTACGAAAAATACATTATGTCAACTGATTAAGTGAGTCTTATTTGCATACTCCAAATTCGTCTTGTTCCTTTGATGGTTAAATCAACTTCCGTTCATGCTGCCTTTGGTTTATCCTTCTGGTCACAACTGAACTAATTTGTTACTAGGTTCGCAACACCTAATACACACTTTCATATATAGTAGTACTTCGCAACAAACAGTGTTTAACTTACTACTTATTTGAATGCCTCACTACTAATGCCTAGCTTTCCGATAGGGATAGACCTTGTGTCTAATGGAACGATTTAATTTCAAATTATGCTGGTGCAGAATGCAAGTTATATGAATTTAATCTGTATTCTCTGAATTGGCTTATTCTACTGATTATTTGGATTGCATAATATACAAAGTTAAAGACACTAAGTTGTTTCATGGTATTTGTAGACAGAAATTGAAATTGCATGACGCGTTCTGTGAATGATAATATATCTAAAGTTAATTTGAGAAACAACTAGTGCATTAAAAATAATTTTGCTATAAAGCACCCATGAATATGATCAATCATTCACAACAATTATTGCACAAAAGACGATCAATTCAAACCTAAAGCTCCATATTCTACGCGAGTCAATGAATTAGCAATGAGTAGTACGTTAAAAATTCTACTAGATGACGTTTACAGGTTTAACTTTAAAATATCACAACTGTCACCACGAATTCAAAAAAACACATACGGCCCTACATATCTGAGGGATATTGATTGCATTTTTGATCATCAACAAAGATGTAGAAATAAATGGCATACCTAAAGATTAAATAGTGTAATATATGACATTCAGTTTACTAGCGATGGCAAAATGCACTGTCTTTCCTTAACGAGTTGATATTGAGTCAGACGTTCGGTAGACTAAAGAGGAAAATATTCAGGAAGCAAATATCATCTAATCAATACATCTATTATTAAAACGCCTTTACAATTTCCAAAAAGAGGAAATTTGACACGTTGATTATTTTGACGAATAAAGCAAATAAGTTATGAGGAATTTCAATCCCATGAATTTACGGTAATCAAAACAACTTAAATAGAAAACAGACATCCCTGCCACACGCTACACACTATTTACAATTATATACTAACTAGTGCTTTTTGGTTAGCTCATATGGTATATATTTAGACCTAAAGCTATAACTAGCCACCACCAAATTGTCATTATAGAGAGATTTGTAAACAAATAATTATTATCAGCGTCTGTTCATCCAATAATCGTTTTATTGTCTAAATGTTTAATTCAGTACTACTTCCCCTGGTAGCGTGTTGTCTGTTCTATAATGTCGAAATGGTTAGTTTGGACTTTATGTCTAAAGTGATGCTATGTAGGCTCCACCTGAATACAAGATAATCAGAAAAAAATAATTAGTATATAATTGAAAATTGGATGTAGCGTGTGGCAGGGTAGCTCGGGGGTTAGAGAAACAGATTTCGAAGCAGATGTGCCCAGGTTCGAGCCCTGTCCGCGACCGAATGCAGGAACGTAAGTTGATTAGAATTATTTATAGAAGATCAAGTCTTGTTAAAATATCCTCATGACATTTAAATACTGTTTGTTACGGAGAACTAATATATATGCAAGTATGTATTAGGTGTGGCAAACCTAGTAACAAATTTGTTCAGTTGTGACCAGAGGGATAAACTTTCCGTTCATGCTGCCTATGGTTTATCCTTCTGGTCACAACTGAACAAATTTGTTACTAGGTTCGCAACACCTAATACATACTTGCATATATATTCATGACATGTTTAATAAACAGTGATAAAAATTGTTTCAACGCATTGGTTGGTGAACAGCCATTAGTAGTATTTCCCTGAAATAAATAGATCACATTTTTTGTTGGGCTTTTCTACAAGTTGATATCTTTCTTTCAACCATTCATATTTGTATCAATCTAGCAAACTTTAATTAAATAATTGTTATCACCACCTGCGCAATTAATGATTGCTTAATTATATAACTTTAATATATGTGACAAATGTTTGATCCTCGTTAGTCAGTTTGCCGTCGTACTCTGATGATGATCATGGAAGGTCGAAACGCGAAATTACGTAAGACTGACGGTAGTTTTTCTATGTTGTTCGACTGGCTAAATGCAATAGGGTCGTCTTTCTTAAAAAGTAATATTTATGGCATGTTTCGATTGCCGTAGGATAGATACGTATAAAATTGAAATATAAAATAAAACAAGGCCTAGAAATATTGTGGAATATTATAGAATAACATGAAGAACCGGTTATTTTTATTTTTTAAATGCGTTAAAAAGACCTGGGGCTTATTTAATAGTGCAGCTCTTTGTGTTACGAAACAGTTGACTACAATGCTAATTTTACCCTGTCACAAAACTGATTCGCAGTTAATTGCTAAGACTCAATATACTACTATTAGGCATATTTTAAACTATATAAAAAACGCTTCAATTGAAGGATCGAATTCTTGTAATACATTGCTAACTGTGGCTTTACCTCTTGCAAGTGAACTTTTTAAACGGCTTACAGGTTCGGAACATTGAAGTTTCAAAAATCTGCTATATACACTTGAATATTTTCACACATTTATACCAGAAGAGTTTTCATCTAGTAGATACTATATCTTCTAAAATTTATTTTTAAACTAGAAATGAAGCTAATTGGAGATAACCACATTATCAAATAAGACTTAAAAAGTGACAAAAATGGTAACAATTAAATGAATATTGGTTGCGCGGGCGATGATAACAATAAATTAAATCAAAGTTGCGCTCTTTATTAAAAAGCTTGCCCCGTATTTTCAATATAAACTAAGGATTGTATAATGTTGAAAGCGGTCTACTGGATGAATTGCCTTTTCTACGTTATACACTGCTTAATTAAATATTGTCAAATGAATGTACATTATGGGCCAGGCGTTAATATCAAGATCACAACCGTAATTAAGTTTAGAAATTTAGCAGTCCGACTTGTTGACCAAATTAACCCAGGAATTTTCCTATTTTGAATTAATGCATGTTCCGATAAGGTGTAAAATATCGTTAGGTTGCCATAAGTTTATGAGGTAATATGAATTTCATCCTATATCACATGAAGATAATGAATGTTTAATCTCGTCAGTACCGCTGACTGTTTGAGGGGTAAATAAATAATGTACTATCAAGAAGAATATGCTTTAAAATATTTGATAATTGTTTGATCATGCCAACTGAATACATGCAACATTGTATCAGTGGACGTAAACATTAAAGAGACAAAGTGTGTAATGCAATATGTCCCGTAGAACAAGGTTTCGTCCATATTTTGCAACGCGCAAATAGTCGACAGGACTGCCAAAGATGATTGAAACAGAGACATATAGATTAAATTATAATCTCTTTATCCCGAGACCATTGGATAAAAAACCACTGCTCGGCTTTCCGAGGAACTAATGTATTAGAAACCAATATTATTTTCGTCTATTACAGTTAAATACTGTTTGTTGCGAAGAACTTATATATATGCAAGTATGTATTAGGTGTTGCGAACCTAGTAAAAATAAGTTCAATTGTGACCAGAAGGATAAACCAAAGGCAACATGAACAGAAAGTATAAATATATGCACATTCGTTTCATGCTTACTGGCGACTCATCAGTAGGAGCCGGTATTACGCTCTTTATCCACTATATATTTGGTCGAAGAATGTGGAATAATAGGACGTTACAATCTCCTAGGCGAATGTGTAAACCTGCAATAGTGAAGCTAACATCATCTAAAGTCAACGACAATGCGACTTCAACGCTAACTCACACTATATAATATATATACCGAGTCTGTACAGGATACTAACACTATGGCTATTGTGTTAGTAACTGATACCTTTTTTAAATCGATGAGTACCGGATACTAACACTATGGTTTCCGAGTCGGTACATGATACGAACCTGATGGATATAAATTTATGCTAAAGTTCACCCAAATTGAGAATTACAACAATTTCCGAACACCTGTTACTCCAGTAAATCTATACACTCTGGCCTTGATTTTTATCAATTATCACATTTCGCGGTAAGCATGACATCATTCAATTCAATATATTACAGTTAAATACTGTTTGTTGCGAAGAACTAATATATATGCAAGTATGTATTAGGTTTTGCGAACCTAGTAACAAATTAGTTCAATTGTGACCAGAAGGATAAACCAAAGGCAACATGAACGGAAAGTATAATCTCATGCACATTCGTTTCGTGCTTACTGGCGACTCATCAGTAGGAGCCGGTATAACGCCCTTTAACCACTATATATTTGGTAGAAGAATGTGGAATAATTGGACGGTACAATCTCCTAGACGAATGTATAAACCTGCAATAGTGAAGCTAACATCATATAAAGTCTACAACAATGCGACTTCAACGCTAACTCAAACTATATAATATATATACCGAGTCTGTAAAGGATACTAACACTATGGCTATTGTGTTAGTAACTGATACCTACATTATTGTACCGAAAAGGTACAGGATACTAACACTATGGTTTCCGAGTCGGTACATTATACCAACCTGATGGATATCAATTTATGCTAAAGTTCACCCAAGTTGAGAATTACAACAATTTACGAACACCTGTTACTCCAGTTAAACCATACACTCTGGCCTTCATCGATATCAGTTATCACATTTCGCGGTAAGCGTGACATCATTCAATTCAATATATTACAGTTAAATTCAGTTTGTTGCGAAGAGCTAATATATATATGCAAGCATGTATTAGGTGTTGCGAACCTAGTAACAAATTAGTTCAATTGTGACCAGAATGATAAACCAAAGGGAGCATGAACGGAAAGTATAATCTCATGCACATTTTCGTCTACTTGTGATGAGTTGCTCAATAAGGAAAATACATGAACTAGAACATTGCTAATTTTTTAAATAAGAATAATCTCAAGCATGAATTACTTGAACAACATACAATTTTTTTGTGTATAAATTCCAAAAGTAAAGAAATTTTTTGATAGTGCAAAGCGACCACACAATCGCCAATCGTGGCAATTACGAATGTGACGTCTGCACTACACAACCCTTAAAACACATTTGCCTAAATCTGATATTTTGAGCATTTTGACTGTGTGTGTGTGTGTGTGTGTGTGATTAAAGGCCAAATGAAGGAACGAGAAATGACGATCAGAAACGTCGCCTGCCAACGAAGATTAGATCGTACCTCATTTCCAGTGGTGAGTAAGAGGGATGTTGAAGTCTGGGGGGGAAATGGATGTACCAGCACTCAGTCTCCACGCAGACGAACCCGATGCGTACTTGGAAATGGGGATCAATCGGATCCTGCTGAAATTGTTAGTGCAAAGCAAAAACCCACGATCGCCCATCGCGCTAATTACCAGTGTGACGTCTGCACTGCGCAACCCTTCAAAAATATCTGACAGGAAATTTATGAGTTTTAACAAAACCACCTTCTGCCATCCAAGTTTACGGTTTTATAATCATTTATATATTTCTCACTCTTACTTATTGTACCAGAATTGAAATAAAGGACTGCTTTTTGAAATAAATTAGACTTCAACCAAAATTTACATTTTAACTCAATCCAAAATTAAATTTAAACCGTAATTAAATTACATCAGCTCTTTGAGTACATTCTGAGTATCGCTCTTGAATAATATAGTGACAATAATATGCTATTAATAAGAATGTTCTCTAGAATAGGCACTTTTAGAATTCAGTAAATTTGTAAGTTAAATAAATACAGCCGTAGATAAATGGATACAAACTTCAGAAAGTTCATGTGTTAAAGTTAATCTGCTCACAAGACCAGCACTTTTTCCAAATATTTACAATGTGCTAATTGTCCGACTCAGTGACAAATCTATTATCATTCAACATCTTTACTACAAGACTACTGGATTGAAAGTCACTACTCCAATTTTTGCGCTTCGACGCCCAAACCATGAAGATATAAAACCTATTAGAAATTGAAATTTATATAGTATTTCTGTCAGAAAATCGAAATTTATTAAGATTTGGGAAAACTGGCATAGCATGGATTTTATTAGAAAAAACACGTCCCAATGTTTAGAGTTTTCACAACAGGTAATGAATCGCGTTTTTTGTTGCTATCACACATAAATAAAGTAATTAATCTTTGAATGACGCTATCCCAAGTTTTACCATTATTAATAAAACTCTTCTGTGAATAAAATGCTCGGAATCGAATTAGCAGAGCAACTGAAATGACCACAATTGATTTGTGGCTAAAAATGGTTTTCTAATAGTCTATCACTGGCGTTCATAGCTTCTTCTGATGAATAGAGAAAAACAAATATATTTTGGAATGCGAGCCCTAATAAAATTCATAGTACCCTTTCCATGTGAAAATATAAAAGAAATTTTATCAGGTACATAAACCGCTTCTTTCGCATTTTCTTTTTAAGTATCTACAAATAAACATCTATTAATATATAAATTGAAAGGCAAGACAAGATAGAAAAATTTTAAACATGGAAAGAGTGTGAAATTAGGAAACAGCCAATCAATTTCGTGCATCACGTCCAGTAAATCATTTAATTCTCATTAATAAAATGTTCCACGAAAAAATTAAAAAAACTCCAAGATATCGGTATTTTCTCGCCGAAATGATTTTGATTTAAGCTGATTCCCAAGTGTTTGTAATAGCAGTTTCATCTAGCTGACAATTAACGTTCACTAACTCATCGATTACATTATTCATACGTCCCACTAACATCTGTAACATCTCATCTAATGACGAATGAGAAATCATATTACTGCTAGCAACTTATTTATTTACTGAGTAACATTATATATATATATATATATATATATATATATATATATATATATATATAAGAACAGGTCTCAATGATGAACACTGCTTGAAAGTTTCAACAGAGTACATAAGAATATCGGCTTCATGTCATAGCACGAGAAAGATGATCGTCTGCTTTCCTAAATTTACTATTACAGCAGTTTTGTGCCGTTTAAATATAAATTATCAAAAGTTCGTGGCTGCTTTTCAAGAATTGACAGGTTGGTTAATCAAGATTCTAAAAATAAAATGAATATAATAAAGCAATTAACGATTTAATGTCTAATGGATATCCCACACAATTAATTGAATCAATTATTAAAAGTGGAATTAAACAGAAACAGGCGTATTATGGACCAGAAAAGAAAACAGTCTACCTAAATATCCCATTTAAGGAGGATGCAGTTTCCCGAATGGCACAAAAGAAAGTTAAAGCATTTTTAAAACGAACATTTAATGCAGCTTAACTAAGAGTGTTATTTAGGGTAGCACACTTGCCTTTACTAGCAATCAAAGAGAAACAGCCGTTAATTTCGATATCAAATATTATTTACCAATATACATGCGCAAGTTGTCGATCAACTTACGTAGGCCGATCGACCAGACGGTTAATTACTCGAATGAGAGAACATTGCAACTTACACTCCTGTTTTAAATCAAATGGTGAATACACGTCTGCTATTGCGCAACACATCATCGAAACATCGCACGTATGTTCTCCATACGTAGCATTCAAAGTAATTACTAAATGCAAAAACAAAAGGGAGCTAGCCACATACGAAGCCTTATGGATACACAAATTGCAGTCGGATTTACGCAAGCAGAAAAAGCATGTTCAAGCACTGAGCTTAAACGGGAGGTGATGCATGCAATTGATAGGTTTCCTTTTGTTTTACCACTTCTCTATGTTTACATATGTCTAACTTGTTTAGCCTCCAGTTTATATATAAGGATATGATCATTAGTAGATACTTGAGGAGATAATCAGAAGAAGTGTTTTTTGATTTTGCAATGGAAGGGTATAACAAATATATATATATATATATATATATATATATATATATATATATATATATATATAAAATTTTTCTTTTGCATAAATTCTACCTTAATAAATACAATACCTCCTAAATAATTATAGTATTTATTAATTTCTGAGGTTGGCTGTTGCTGTGTAATTTCTTTAGCCATTAATTCCTTTATTCTATAATTTCTGTGGGGTAATTGTCGGGAATTCAAATCAGTCCTAAGGCTTGCCACTGAATAATTTGTGCACTGATAGAAAGGAAATGTGTTTTGATTTATACTCGGGCAAGTTGATACCGAAAAAACCAGTATAGTGCTACAAATGACAACAGTGGCGATGTATTAGGTTTCGTAGCTTTTAAACTTTTGACCTCAATCCAAGGATCCAATGGTCAGATCACATTACTTGCTCTGGCTACTGCTGAGAATTTTCTCAGCAATGGGAAAACCATGACCTTTTAGATAGACTATCTTTCAAACAAAGATAATTTAAAGAATGAGTTAAGTAAGTAACATTTGTAATTATCTAGGTCGCTTATTCATCCAATACTTCTGGTATATAACATGCATAAACAAAGCACTTGAAAGGTAAGCAATGAATGAAATGTGCATGATATTCACTTTCCACTATGTTGTTGTTCTTTGTTTATCCTTTCTGGACACAATTGAAATAATTGTTACTGTCTGCAACACCTAATACATACTTGTATAATTATTAGTTCTTCGCAACAGACAGTATTTAACTGTTATATATTGAATTGAATGATGTCATGCTTACCGCGAAATGTGATAACTGATATCGATCCAGGCCAGAGTGTATGGATTTACTGGAGTAACAGGTGGTCAGAAATAGTTGTAATTCACAATTTCGGTGAACTAGAGCATAAATTGGTATCCATCATGTTGGTACCATGTACCGAATCGGCAACTATAGTGTTAGTACTATGTACCATTTCGGTCCTACAATGTTGGTATCGGATACTAACACAATAGCCATAGTGTTAGTACCATTTACAGACTCGGTATATATATATTAGATAGAGTGAGTTAGTGTGGAATTCGCATTTTCGAGACTTTATATGATGTTAGCTTCACTACTATAGGTTTACACATTCGTCTAGGAGATTGTAACGTCCTATTATACCACATTCCTCACCTGAATATACAGTGGTTAGAGCGTAATACCGGCTCCTACTGATGAGTCGCCAGTAAGCACGAAACGAATGTGCATGAGATTATAATTTTCGTTCATGCTGTCTTTGTTTTATCCTTCTGGTCACAACTGAACTAATTTGTTACTAGATTCTCAACTCCTAATACATACTTGCATATATATTAGTTCTAAGCACCAAACAGTATTTAACTGTTATATATTGAATTCAATGATGTCGTGCCTACCGCGAAATATGATAATTGATATCGATCAAGGCCATACTGTATGGATTTACTGGAGTACCTGTGGTTAGAAATAGTTGTAATTCTCGTTTTCGGTGAAATATAGGATAAATTGATATCCATCATGTTGATACCATGTAGCGACTTGGTAGACATGGTGTTAGTACCATGTATCTCTTCTGTACTACAATGTTGGTGTTGGTTACTAACACAACAGCCCGTGTTAGTATCCTTTAGAGACTCGGTATATATATAATATCGAGTGAGTTAGCGTGGAAGTCGCATTTTCGAGACTTTGTATGATGTTAGCTTCACTACTATAGGTTTACACATTCGTCTAGGAGATTGTATCGTTTTAATATACCACATTACTCAATCAAATATAGAGTGATTAAAGGGCGTAATATCGGCTCCTACTGATGAGTCGCCTGTAAGCACGAAACGAATGTGCATGAGATTATACTTTCCCATCATGCTGTCTTTGGTTTATCCTTCTGGTCACAACTGAAATAATTTAATACTAGGTTTTCAACATCTAATACATGCTTGCATAATTATTAGCTCTTCGCAACAAACAGTATTTAACTGTAATATATTGAATTGAATGATTTCATGCTTATCGCGAAATGTGATAACTGATATCGATCAAGGTCAGAGTCTATGGATTAACTGGAGTAACAGGTGTTCAGAAATTATTGTAATTCTCAATTTGGGTGAACTTTAGCATAAATTGATATCCATCAGGTTGGTATCATGTACCGACTCGGAAACTGTAGTGTTAGTACCATGTACCTTTTCGTTACAATAATGTTGGTGTCAGCTAATAACACAATATGCATAGTGATAGTATCCTTTACAGACTCGGTATATATATTATATAGTGTGTGTTAATGTTGAAGTCGCATTGTCGTAGACTTTATATGATGTTAGCTTCACTATTGCAGGTTTACACATTCGTCTACGAGATTGTGCCGTCCAATTATTCCACATTCTTCGACCAAATATATAGTGGCTAAAGGGCGTAATGCCGGCTCCTACTGATGAGTCGCCAGTAAGCACGAAACGAATGTGCATGAGATTATACTTTCCGTTCATGCTGCCTTTGGTTTATCCTTCTGGTCGAATCTGAACTAATTTGTTACTCGGTTCGCAACACCTAATACATACTTGCATATATATTAGTTCTTCGCAACAAACAGTATTTAACTGTATTAACACAATAGCCATAGTGTTAGTATCCTTTCCAGACTCGGTATATATATTATGTAGAGTGAGGTAGCGTGGAAGTCGCATTTTTGAGACTTTATATGATGTTAACTTCACTACGATAGGTTTACACATTCATCTGGGAGATTGTACTGTTCTATTATACCACATTCCTCACCCAAATATATTGGTTAAAGGCCGTAATACCGGCTCCTACTGATGAGTCGCCCGAAAGCACGAAACGAATGTGCATGAGATTATAATTTTCGTTCATGCTGTCTTTGGTTTATCCTTCTGGTAACAACTGAAATAATTTGTTACTAGGTTCGCAACACCTAATACATACTTGCATATATATTAGTTCTCCGCAGCAAACGGTATTTAACTTTAACAACTAAGCCAACCTGTCACACGCTAGAACTAATTTTTAGTTACATAATAACTAGTTTATTGGTTCGTCTTTCCTATAAATGAAGGCTATTTGGAAAATATTTAGATCTAAATTTCCAACTGTACCACAATAAGAATGATACTTACACTTTCACAGATACAAATTTAGAAATACACGCCTACGTACTCACAAATGAATCCGCAGTAATTACTAAAACTGAGAATAAGACTTGTTCTTATCCACTTAAAAAAATGAAAACCCAGTACAAAGAGAAATGAAAGATTGGAATATGTTGTTGAGTGTTCTCAAAATAATTATCCACAAAATATATCCTTTTTCATTAAATTGTTTCTCTACCAGTTAAAAAAATACAACATATATATATATATATATATATATATATATATAAGTCTATCTATTTGTGCGTGTATATTATTGGTATAACCTTAAAATTAAATTAAATAGAAGATGCAGTTCATTAAAAAGAAAATGATTTTGGCTCTATTAGGCAGACCGACAGTTATATTTGAGACTGCTGCGAGCAAGAATTTTGTACACGAAAGCTTGGTTTATAACCAAACCCTGCGACAATAAACGCACATAGCAATTGCCCATTTTTAGTTCCATATCAATATTGTTGCCTAGAATTCGCTTCATTTATACATTCCTTAGTATCACTGTCAGCATAATGGTTCAACTAGCAGTATCTTATGTTTTACTGCAGACAGGCGCCATTAAATATATGTATTGAAACTGTGTCGCGTTTTTATGGTAACATTAGCATTACTGGTATGCTTGTTCATATTTCGGTATACATTGTCGGCCTTCTTCTATAGGACTACGTTCATGGAGATATTAGCACCAAATTTCATAAAAGTGTTTTGCAGTTGTATGAAGCAAAAACACTAATCGTAAAAGTGCAAGGAAATATTATATTCATAGATAAACGTCATACCAGGTGAGAAAGTAGAATTGAATGAAGTAATCGTTATTTTCATTAGCAAAACATTAAATAAGAGATCAAATGTAATCATCCTTCCTGGAAATTACTTAAATCAACTGTGCGATGTATGTAAAAAGTTGCACGACATACCAAAAACAACAATTATTCGGGTTTTGTGCCTCCACAATCATCCGAGCACAAAAGTAAATTGGCTAAATAGGATTCAACCGCAATGCATATACAAGGTATGGTATGTAAGAAATGAGCACACCTTATGCTGCAGGTAAATTTCAGCTGCCCCGTTTCTACGTAGTCATGATCATAAAAATTTCAGATAACGCCACACGTAAGTTATCCAATTAAACAATCGTTGATTGTAATTACACAGTCATTGATTGCATAGGTGGTGACTACATTTATTTAAGTCAAAGTTGCGAGATTGATACAAATACCAATTTCAATATATATATCTGCCAGTATGAACTAAGCATTGCATAATTTAACAGAACAATTCATCCAGTAGACTGGAATCGTTCTCATTGGAAACTCTTCGTGTAATTTCCAGAATTTTGCGTGGAACAGTGTTTAAGCCAGGGCATATATCAACTGCATCATCTTGCCCCACACTACACATTCTTACTTATGTTTTGGTTAGTAATTCCTTCAGGTGGAGCCAATGTGACATCAGCTTAAACTTAATATTCCCACTAGCCACCAACAGTCCGTCATTATAGAACGTATACCATGCCACCTGGCAAACTAGTATTGCATTGAATATTTATAAAATAAACAAACAGTTATTGCGGGTGTTGATAACAATTATCTTAAAAAAGGTTGCGAAAATGTAATGAACATCGATGCCAAAACATTACTTTTTAAGGCATAAGCTAAAAATTGTATGAGGTACCATAGGATTGCATCCTGTAAACCAGTTTCAACCATATTGGGAACTCATTAAACGGACATTAGTTGCACGGGCGGTGACAACAATTATTATAATCAAGGTTGCAAACCTGATGTAAAAATCCGACTCATTAATTACTTACATTTTGTCAGTATAAACTAAGAATTTTATTATTTTGGAAAGGCAATTCATCCAGTAGACCGGTTTCGTCCTTATTGGGAACTCATCATGTACTCGCCAGAATTTGCCATATGAGCTCCACCTAAGGGAATAATAGACTAACCAAGTTACATTAGTTAGTATATAACTGAAAATTGTGTGTAGTGTAGAGTGCGGCAGACGTGCCCAGGTTCGAGCCCTAAACGCGGAAAATTCTGGCCAGTACATGAGTTCCCAATAAAGACGAAACCGGTCTAATGGATGAATTGCTTTTTCTACACTATGCAATTATTAGTTTATACTGATATATGTATGTAATTAATGGGTTAGCTGCTTATATCAAGATCGCAACCTTGATTATAATAATATTGGGAACACATTAAGTACCAGTTGGTGGTCTCCAGTTGGTTCTTTATGTCTAAATCTTTGCCACATAGGTTCAAACTAAAGAAAGGCTAGGAAAAAATATGTTAGTATATATATATATATATATATATATATATATATATATATATATATAGGGTGCGATTGTGAGGCGTAGTGGACAGAGACACACTTCGAGGAAAATGTGCCAAGGTTTGAAACCCGTCCACGGAGAAATTCTGGACAGTACTTGAAGAGTTCTCAACAAGGACGAAACCAATCTACTGGATGAATTGCCTTTTCTACCTTATACAATGCCTAGATAATATTTACAATTATGTATAATGGGATTGGTGGTCATATGAAACTCGCATTTTTTAAAAAATAATTGTTAATTTCTCTGTACCTGTAACTGACGGTATATTAACGACAGTGTGCGACCAGTGCAATTTAACGTAATTTGTGTTTATCTCATTTCGAAAAATTAATTAAAGCATTTGGTGTCACAATTTATGCAATCTATTAGTGCTCAATTGTATAGCTTATTTAGAATTCATTGTTTTATCTGATAACTAACCTGAAGCAAAAGAAATGGCCGGAAGACTTACTAATAATGAAAGATTGCGGCTTACTAAATGGAAATTTGTTGTATTCTACCGCCAGTGTGTTGATCAAACGAGAAAAACCTTGATCTACTGGACGGGTATCATTTGGCAACAATCTGTAGAAATAAATGATTACCGCTTTAAAATTATATTTAGGATAAATATTTTATAATTTTTACTCCCTACTCAATTTCAAGTCCATAAAGAACATAAAACAAGAAATATGTTTATTGCAAGTTAATTATTTGAAAAAGTAAATGACATTTCATGCACTTGATAAATTTGCCAAAAGCCACCATTTATATTTTCCTACGAAGAAATCGACAGAATACGTAATTAAATTCATTTAGACGGTTATAAACACACAAATATATATACGAATATTTAATGAATAATCGCAATCAGACTATCCCATTTACTAGCACATTAGACATAGCATACAAAAGTGCAAGACTGGTGCAAATGTAATGATATATCAGAAAGATAGTTAAATTTGAAGGCACTTTTAAATAAATATTGCTGAAAAAATGACAGATTTTAGATACCGAATGTACCATAATATTTGTGGATGCGAATCAACAAAATAATATCATTGCACCTTAGTTTGACAGTAACATAAATCTTCTACTGCACGAATAAGTATTCGGTGTATTTAAATTGAGCGTTGGTAGCATTATGGATGCTTATGAGAAGCGAGTACACACAATCAAGACATACACACAAACACAGGAACATATACACATACATATGTATATATATATATATATATATATATATAATATGCGCATTTGTTTTTGTTGTTTAAATGTACAGAGGATATGTACGTGCTTTCACGAATCAATTTAAAAAATATTTTTAAAGCTGAACAGATAAATTAAACGAAATTGAGCAATTAATGATAATATGCTTTAAAATCTAAAATAAGCGAATATATTATAATTTTCTATTCCTTTGTTGTTGTAACTGTTGTCGATTTTGTAGTTTTAGTTGATATTGCTGATGTTGTTTATGTTCGCGACATTTATTCTTGGTCAGTATTTCTGGCTAAATTTAAGGGAATGTTTTCTTTGGGAATTTTTGAGCTCATATCTATACTTCATATAATGTTAATTATATGATTTGTAGGGCCTAAAAATACTGTAATTGAACAAGGCAGGCATGCGAATTTGTGAGATTGGTGATTAACTCAAGTTTTCCAATTTAATTATTAAACGTTTGAAAAAAATGCTTTGTTATAAATCATTTAAAATAAAAATTGCTATAAAAAATAGAAAAGCAAAATAAATTCGATTCATGAAAGTCAGCGGGACCTGCAGCAAACCTGGCGATGATGAACGATATTAAATTTAGTTATATATAAAAAAACTAATCCTTATTTGAGCGGTTTCAGATGCCTCGGATTATATCCCATGATACCAAGTGATTAACTGACGTATTTTTGGTACGTCTTGAAAGTAATTGCTTTTAAATTAAAATGAAGATGCAAGAAATACAGATTTTCCTGTGTTAGTTCGTTCATTTCGAAAGAATCAGAGATAGTGAGTAAAATTGAAACCAATAAAAATGTAATCTTAGCGAATTATAGTAATTAAATATAACTATGGCCTTATTTTGCTTCTGAATGAGGATCCAGTCCGGTCAGTTGCGTTATTATTTTATCTATCTAAAAATTATAAATCAAAAATAGAAAAATATAATTTTTAATATAAATTATCAAAGCATGAGTCGTAAAATTTGACATTAATTATTCTGCTTTATACTTCCTTCGAAAATAATTTAAAAATTCGGAATTGTTGTAGGCACAATGCGTAAAAATAATAAGCAAGTTGCTTCTGATAACGGCATTTTATAATGTTGAAGAGCTGCATAATAGTTCAGTAAGTCATTTAGCTATCATTACCAATATTAATTTGAAAAAGGCCAACCATTTGTTAAGAAAGTCTATGAAGATTCAACTATTATGAATCATAGAAGCTCTTTATCTTTATATTAGCTCGAAAAAATAATAACCAAGCCAACTGCTAAATGAGGGTTGGTGTTTATATCATACCACGATCAAGGAATTGTAACTTAAAATAGATTTTCCCAGTTGTAAAAAGGGCAAAACTTTACTCCCATAGTGCATATTCTCCTTTCCGTGCTGCGTTTAGTGAATGACAAATAAAAGATAGACAATTTCGTCTATGGAAATTTTGTAACGACTTTTGAATATCAGACCATAATTTTAAAAAAAATTGCACTTGAATAGTAAAGATAATGAGAAGAAAGGAAGTTTGAATCGGAGGTATAAAATATTTTTCACCTACGATTTGCAGGCCCTGATCAAGTATATGCTTACAAGTCTGCAATCCATACAAATTGCGTTACAGTGGTGCATACCAAATAAAAAGATTGGCCGCTGTGTCTGTAGAAAATGTATATATTTTTGGCGACGAAGGCATAACGTATGGACAATTTTGTATTGGGCATTGCGTACCAATGAATAATTTAACTAGAACATGACACGAAGTATATTTCAACGTCAGTACGATGAAAAAGCGTGATGAGATCTAAGCATGCGTTTTGCACTTACTGGTGAGCCATCATTAGGTTCCAGCATTACAATCCAAAACATAATATATTTTGTCAAGAAATGTGGGACCGTTCGACGGTTAAATATTTCAGACATATGTGTGCTACATCAATATTGTTTTAATAATCAATGCAACCTCAAAGCCAGCACATGATATTTAATATATACCGAGCTTGTAATTGGTACTACGACTAGGATATTTTAGATATACTAAATTTTGTCAAATTTATTAATAACATTTCAGATCACCTGGTATCCTAGCAGGCCAAATATTCTGGTGTTGTCTATCGAGGTCGGAGTTCAAGGTTTTTCCTGACCTACAAGTGCTCTTAATTTTATTTAAATTTGGCCATTATCAAAGTGTTAGTACAAATTAAAGATTCGGTAACTATTATATAAATTGAGTTGGCGTTAATGTCCTATTGCTAAAGGCTTCATATCAGGTTTTATTCTACTTTTGTTTTGAAAAAAATACGCGTGAAAGAATTCACCGCCTAACAGTTCCGTATCTCATGACAAAATAAATTGTAAGTTTTGGCCATAGTGTTGATGAATCGCCGGTAAGAACGAAACGCATGTATACTGTAGATTACAAATTTTTTTCGTGACAGTTTTGGCATATTATTCCAATCCTATTTGAACTGACGTTTTATTAGCATCAGAATACTTCATATATAATTGAACGAAAATCAGCTTGAATTGAATAATTATTTACCCTCTGATTGTATGTATGTTGTACGCTATCTTAGAGTGAAGCAGCTTTTTTGTAAAATGTGAGAATTTTTATAATCTGCCTTTCGAGAAGTTACGTTCCACGATTCGATCTGTAAAGTTTAAGATTAAGGTCAATATTTCTTGGGTACATTGTTTCTACAATTTGAGCACGAATAATGCGTGACTCAAATAAATACGAATCTCTTGTTTGGAGTTGCTTTATCAAATTAAGATCGGCGCTATATTTTTTATATTATACCTCGAAATCTGAAACAATGTTGGAGGCATTTATGGGTAATAATGGGTAAGTTGCTTATCATCGCCCGCGCAACCAATTTTCGCTTAATTATATAAACAAAATATGGAGCTTGGAAAAGTTAAAACTTGTCCAAATGAATTGCGTTTATTAAAATATTTTTGAATTGTGCAACAAAACCATCTTATCTTGCATTTCAAATCAGAAACTTCCAATTAAACATTTTAGAGAACATTAGAATTATGTTAAACAAATCCAATTGCTTTACTTTCATACCTTACATTAAATTATTCATTAAATATTTATTTATCTTTTTCGTATATAAATTGATGAACGGTAGAAATCGAAATAACCAAAAGTGGCTTAACAAGTGAATTCAGAGGCAGAAAGGCTACGTTTCTGAACGTCATTATAGGTTTGGAGTCAAAGCTCATACCAAACACTGGAAGGGACATGACAAATACTCAAAATATAAAAGGATACATTCTCCCGTTAAACTATTAACCAGATCCAAGTTAAAATGTTATTGAAGATAAACAGTCATTTTTTATATTATTAAAAAAATAACCCCATGTATATAAAGTTTCTATAAAGCTATTTTTACGCTATGGTCGTCCAGGTATACGTGATGCCTATCATAATATAATTAATCAGTATGAATTCTGATCAACTTTAGAATATATGCGCTTGGAGGTGTTACTGTTCATATAAATTTGTATAACAACTGAAATCGACTTAGTGGTTTTTATCTCCTGTAAGTTTTATAATTATGGGATGAATAAAGTTCTTCCTTACTTTCTAATGCTCAAATGTTGAATTTTGAAATATATTAAAGTTAGATTGAATTCAAATAGGAAAATTGAAGTTATTACTGGCTAAATTGCGATCTTGAATTGCCTATCCTTACTGTGAAGATAATAGTGTTTGCACTGTTTACTGATAACCCTAGTTACAAATATAAGCTGATACGATTTATCTTAATGTACTACAGAAAGTTTAGTAGCCACAAATACAGACCATCAATACAAGCAATTAATTCCAAAAATAATTTAATTCGACTAATCTCGATGGAAATCCCGATCAGTACTTGAAGAGAATTCTTGATGTACTCGACGCTAAACTGTTTAAAGTTTGTATTCTACAAAGTTTATTATTAAGTTTGACAAAAGAAAACTAAACATTGTTTGTGAAGACTGTTCCACAATTACTACGATGTTTCGATAACTTAAGTGGCATAGCTAATGTGATCCTGTTAATTGTATGCTGGCCTCATAAACTTTAGACGCTTCCTAGCTAAATAACTTCAAGTGAAGCTTTTAATCACGACAATCTGCGCTGTTATGTGGAGGGATGAGTTTTAGCTAATACCGAATGTAATTCATTTAATGTTGATTTTGAATCAAATTAAAAAGATTTCAATGTCATATTGCGAATTATAACGTAAAAATGGGTCATCGCATTTAATTTATATGTAAAATGCGAAAATGCAGTTTAAATGAATGATAACGCTTAAGATGTCTATGTTGCTTGCTATGTAATTTCATTAATCATTAATATCGAAGATTTAAACCATGGTTAACCCTGTTAAGACATTAAGGATTCCTCGTGTGGTTATTTGG
>JAQBSW010008345.1:0-34831 GCA_029291075.1 Eudiplozoon nipponicum | reverse complement strand
TGCGCGGAGTGATGGTAACAATTCTTTAAATCAGCAAAGAGGATTTTACACGCGGAAAGCTTGAAGTAAACACCAATCCGATTGCATTTAACCAGTAACATAACAAAACTACCGACTGGCGGTAGTTCTGTTATGTAATTTATTTCAGGTTTGTGAGCTTGATATAAACACCAGTCCCGTTTTATTTAGCCGGTCGCACAGCATAGCAAATTTACCGTCAATCACATGTAATGACACGTTTCGACCTTTCATGATAATTATCGAGGCACGATGGCAATCTGAATAACGAGGATTAAATCGCAACGCATATATACCGAAAGCAAAATTAGAGATGCGGGCCTCACCTCTAGTAGTCTCGCGACTGGCGGTGGTTTTGATATGCTGTTCGACGACTGGTTGAATACAATGGGATTTGTGTTTACTTCAAGCTCAAAAACTTGATTTAAGAATTGTTACCACCACCCGCGCAAACAATTATTGTTTTATAGTCTCGCATGCATTTTACTTAAATTTTATTGACGGCTGCACAATTTCTATGTAATCATTAACATTTACATTTTGCAAATTACGCCACATATATTTAGATAATACAACTAAACAAGCATTGATTGCGCAGGTGGTGATAAGAATTATTTAATTCAAGTTTGTGCGCTTGATGTAAACGTCAATCCAATTACATTTATATAAATAATTATCTTATTCCATTGTTAGATTATTTCTAATTTGTATGACTTTTCATAATAGTAATTGACAGTATAACTTATTTTCTTACTTAATTCGGGTTAATTCATCAAACGACGACCAAAAATAGCGTTTGGTCTGTGTCGATGTAAGTACGCTACATGTACTTTAACGCACGCTTCACGAAATATTTAAATATCCGCCAAACAGTAGAACAATGGAAAATCTTGTTCCAACGTCATTTTCAGACAATCAACTGATGGGAGGCTTAAAAAAGAAGGGACAAGTAAGAACCCATCAATCGAGGCCAAAAGTCATAGCAGCTGAAAATGATCAAAATTCAAGATTTTACCGACCTAAAAGTGCTATCAATTGTCCCACACAAGAAAAATGCGATCAAATCCGCAACAAGTATTTTATCAATTCCACATTAATTATAGAGTGAATAATTATGCAATTAAACAATAATTGATTGTGCTTATGGTTATAATTATTATTTTAACTCAAGGTTGATAGATTGATATAAATACCAATAACATTATATATACACATATATATATATATATATATATATATATATATATATATATTTGTCATTATAAACTAAGCATTGAGTATGGCTGCAAATGGAATTCATCTTGTAGTATTTTGCCGTGGACTGAACTCCAACAGATGCACATTTATTTGGAGCCTGTAAACCCATCCCTTGCGGCATACCCCTGCGCACTACGCACAATTCTCCATCATATCTGAACTTACGATTCTGGTTAAAGCGGCCTTGATGTATCACATAAGATCAACCTGAAAGAAAGACTAGCCATACGTAACTTATGCAAGTATATTACTGAAAATTGTATGCAGTCTGCGGCAGATTCGTGCAGAGAATCGGGCCAATGAACCAACTTTTACACTGGATACTAGGCACAACTTTCAGTTGTATGATAACTTGTGTCTATTGTGGTTAGACTTTCCTTTAGATGAAACATTTTTCATCTTTCCTTTGACATAATATTCCAACTAGCCTCGCCCTTCGCGCATTTTGTCATTATATAACCGATAACACGCCATCGGCTGAAGTCGTTTTTTTAATATAATTAAACAAGCAATGATTTCTCGTGTAGTGATAAAAGTTACTTAAATGAATAAATAACTAAATGGACAGTTTACACTCATTATCCGATCTATAAATAAAAGCGTGACTTAAATGTGCTGGACATTTAGCGTACATAATTTCAGTTTGTGTATTAATTTCGGCGCACCCAGGAAAAAAATGGTACAAACAAGACCAGAGTGATAAACAAAAGTAGGCATGAAGCACTAGTATAGTCTCATGTTCACATACGTTTCGTGCTTACTGGCGACACATCAGTAGGAGCCTGTACTGCGTCCTATATCCACTATATGATGTGGGACAATTTGACGGTACAATGTCATATACCGGCAATACGACTTCAAAGCCAACTAACTCACTATATATAAGACATGCCACGGCTGTAAAGGGTATTTACACTATGGTTGACGATCCGGTAAATGTTACCAACCCAATGGTAGCCGAGTCCCACATTACTTAACCAATTATATAGTGGGTATAGGGCGTAGTGCCGTCTCCTATTGATGAGTCGCCAGAAAACATGAAACGAATGGGTACATAAGACAATAACTTTCCATCATGGTGAGTTAGGTTTATTCTACTGATCCTATCTGAACTAGGTGTGCAACACCTAATACCAAAATGTATATATATATATATATATATATATATATATATATATATATGACTACAAAAGTCATTTAAAAAGTTTCTGCCTGTTGGTTATGAAACAGTCTCACAATGAGATGTGTCCATATTTGATCCTTGTTCATGGCAAATTTTGGATGGTACGTGAAACGTTCCCGATAAGGATGAAACCGATTTACGAGAGAATTTTCCTTTTTTACGTTATACAATGTTTAATTGATACTAATAAATGTATGTATATATTGTGATTTTTGTTTATATCAATATGATAACCTTGACTTGCTTAATTATTTATAATTTTGCTATATCATATATCGGAACAAGTTGAACTGATTAAGGCCAGAAATTTATTCAAAATTTCTAAAATTAAATGGCAAATCAATTTCGAGGTGTATTAGCAATAGAGTAATTTTTTTTATTATGAACCAATTTCATTATTTAAGAGAATTAATGGCAATAAAGAGATCAATTTTATAACGTTGTGCTATTAGGATGGCTTAAATTTTATAGGTAGGTTTCCAAATGAATTTCCACAAATTTATCTATACTACGTTTTATCGAAAAACGCTCATATACCTCCACATATTTTTTATCCTGCTACATATCTAAATTTTTATGAGTCTCAATTTGCCAATACCGTATTTCCGTCATTATCCATAAAAAGCAACAAGTAAGATATAACCGGACTAGAAGTTATGAATTGACCTGTTACTAAGTCTTCTGTTCTTAATATATAGATGCACGCATGTTACTTCATTGCAATCAAGAATATGTAGACTTACATAATCTATCTATTGGATATAGAACGCGATGCCAGAAACAATTCTAGACTAATGAAAATACATATATAATATACTTCAAAAAGTTTTACATGTAGCGCCTTGATTCGCAAATATCATTTATGGCTTCGTATGATATTTCAAATCCAGCAGACCATCACAGCACATGTCGGTCAAAACTATACTGCATGGTGCCACATTTTTGTAATGGAGCCAATAAACAAAACACTAGACCAATAAACATTACGTTCGATGAGTCTAAGTTGTTAAGTAATCAGAAGTCTGATATTAAATCGGATGATCCATTTTTTGAATTTCTATCTCTCTGTGCTTTTAATTTCTAATTCCTTCTTTATGCTAATGTAGAAATATTTTAATATGTTAAAGCTTATAGTGAAAACAATTTTATTAATTCTTTCCCTGCTCATAGAGAGGATAAAATTAACATAGCTCTCCAATATTTTTTCTACTTTAAAGTAACGAGGATTAAACCGCAATGCATATTTAAGAAGTTTATATCTAGCTCGCAAATTTGTTTTAAACCTCCGTTATCATCAACACTGATTTTGTGTATTATATATTGGGCACCTAGTAACAAATTAGTTCAAACAGGACCAGAAGGAAGTAAAAATTCTTTCTCAACTTTAAAACTTAAAATTGTTGAGCTATAGGGCTAAGTGCTGTCCTTCTCGTTTGAATTTTGCTACCTTTATCTTATGTGGGGCAATTAAGAGCACTCGTGTGTAGGTAAAATCTTGAATCATTTACATTTCCAGGTGCACCGATTGTTGACCTTGACTGATGGGTTCTCAATTGTCCCTTCATTTTAATGTCCTCCCTCAGTTGCTTGTCTAAATATGACGTTGTAACAAGATCTTGCACTCTTCTTCCAACGTCAGCTTCAGACAAGCAGCTGATGGAGGGTTTCAGAATGAAGGGAAACGTGAGAACCCATGAGTCAAGGCCAAAAATCGGTGCACCTGTAAAATGTAAGGGATTCAAGATTTTACCGACCTACGAGTGCTATCAATTGTCGCGCATAAGAAACAGGCGCTCAAAACAATGATGTTAAAGACTGTTTACAAATTTGGCAATCGAAATTCCCAGTTATTTTCCAAGTTATCTTAATTTTCATAACGATGATGATGATGATGCTCTGGTTAAAACGTCCGACGGAGTGAACACTCTGTTTTTTGTTTTAGGTCACGTTTGTCGATTAGCGCATGATTGAAAATTTTTGGGGCGCGAGATAACGGGTCTCCGCTGGACGCACATTGCCTTGAAAGGGAGGAAAAACAATCCAAAACGATGTAATTGAAAAAGTGGAATTGATACATTTACCCTCATTCTACTAACACAGCTACAGTCGTTTCCCTAGGGCATGCTATTTGCCATTTCTATCGACGGCTGAAACGAAATAGTTTGTGCTTGTAATTGTCATACGGGTAACAAATGTGGGTTGACGAACCCATCGAAATAATGCACAATTTTGTCGTTGTATTAAGAATTGAATCATTTAGAAATATCACCAATACTGCCAAATACTTTTATTTTAACAAAAACTTTAAAAACTAATGAAAGGATGCATATATATATATATATATATATATATATATATATATATATATATATTTCACCAAGGTTTCATGGTGTCTATTCTATAATGATAGACTGGGATTGATCAGTTGAAACTTTAAATCAAAAGCAATGCCAAATAAGCGCCACCTGAAGAAAAGACTGACCCGAAACATAGTTTGATATATAACTGGAGATTGCAGTTAGTACGTGGCACTTTGGATGTGTTGTAACTCTCAAGTATCTACTCTCTGGTTTGAGGCTGGTTCAAGGAAATTCTATTTAGTAATGTCCCAATAAGGACAAAACTAATAACTTGATTTCACTTTTTATTCACTGTTTAGCTCATAATGGTATATATATATATATATATATATATATATATATATATATATATATATATATAAGAGCTCATTTACATATGAAAAAGAACCGGGCCAAGGCAAGCGGTCATTTAAAGTACAACATCCAAATGCTCAGTTAAGTAATAAGATGCATATCACTCAGAATAAATGGCAAAAGGTCGATGTGAAAATAGTAATATTTCGGGCGACATTCCACCTGTACGAGCTTTCATGCTTGAGGTAAAGTTAGTTTATTGTCAGCTTTGCTTTTATTGGTATTGATGCCAAACAAAATGATTATATTGCTGTTATTTCAGTCGCTGTTTATCGATTTTATACTCCAAAAAATTGTTCTGAGTCTTTTCTTTAATAAACGCGACTAATTATACAACGTTTATTTTTCAATTTTGCATATTATACTGTTTGCAAAAATGACTCTTTACATAACTTGTTAATCTAGCCCGATGTGATAACTTGGCATTTCTTTCAATGTAATTCTTTCAGTTTAAATCAGAACCACACTCATTATAGTAAAAAACACAAAAATCCCCAATGGTAATTACATTAAAGTAAATAGAAGCTATCAACATCCTTAGCACGAACTTTAACAATGCGGTTTGATCCTCGCTAGTCATACATATGAGTGACTGTAGTACGACAGATTAGGTATAGTGTAATTGGTTTTTATCACAAGATCGGTTGATTTGACCAATTTTGAACCGAAGCATAAGATCTTGCTTAATGGCACCCTGTTGTCAATCAACACTCACAGGTCTCCTAGTTATGTCTATTGGCGCCAGGTGGATCCGTTTATGTAGGAAACTCCCAACTTTTTGCCTTTGTTTCAACTGCCTTTGCAGATTATGCTAACCATGCTCTAGAATATCCCATCTATTTCACTTGGCAACAAATCCAAGTTTTTCAAGTTCAGTGCTCTGCTGATCAATTTGTATGAAGCAGAGATATGTAAAAAGCAAACTCTATCTTCTAGCGCCTGGAAAGCATTGTATCCTAATTATTTGCTCGGTTTCATTCTCATCGCTACAAACAGAGCGTCAGGATATATTTATTAAGATTGAAATTAATGAGCCGATCAGCTCCATTCAGCTCATCTTTGATGTACCATCACTAATGAGTCTTGTCATGCAACGCTAATTGCGCTGACTGAAGCAATTTTTGGGATGTTTAACAACACATACTGCTCACCCGAATATTAAAGCTACTCCAGCAGATGGCCGGAACCGTTAGAGAGCTAGTAAATCAATGTCGTGGCAGGTTACTATATAGGTCACTTGATCATCGTATCCACGCTAACCACAATTCCTATGAATGGACAGAAATTGGAGAGAGCCTAATTACTAAATTAATTCAATTTGGATTCCAAATTATTTTTCACATGCCGACTTGGGCTGTTTTAGAACCTATCGTGCAGGAGATCTGGGTTATCTTTTGCTTTATGTTATAGACGAAAATATATAACGAAAATGCTTATTTGTATGTAAAACTTCTGTATACATTTTCTTGGTTGCGAGAAACTGGCATATATATTCACGCAGTAAACATACCTGGCCTAGAAACAAGTTAATTAATGAATGATCAACAGAATCTATTAATGTTAGCAGAAAAAGAAAATGAAATTCCATTGAAGCATGCTTCTTCTTTTTTATTAGTTAGTCATTATTATGGCCATAACTACTTAGTTAACCAATTAAATGTTTAATTGAGCAAATTTGATTGCGCGAATGGTGATAAGTTTCATCAATTAAACAATAATTAATTGCGCGGGTGGTGGTAACAATTTTTTAATTCAAGTTTGCGAGCTTGAAGTAAACACCAATCCCAGTCGAACAACGTAACAAAACTACCGCCAGTCGCAACGCACGGACGCGTTTCGACCTTCCATGACTATCGAGGATTAAACCGCATTGAATATATATGGAAATCAAATTTAGATATGCGGCTCTCACCTCTAGCAGTCTCGCATACATTGAACTTGACTGGAAATGTCGGCTACACAATTTCTATGCAGTCACGAACATTAACTGTTTGCAGCTTTCGCCACATATACATGTATAAGCAATACAATTTAACAATAATTGATTGCGCGGGTGGTGGTAACAATGCTTTAAATCAAGTTTGCGAGCTAGAAGTAAACACCAATCCCATTGTATATACATAGGTGCTCTAAAGTAGGAACAAAGAAAGAAATTTATATTTAATATTTTTATCTTACTTCTATCCAATTTCGATCTTGATATAAACACCTTTCTCAATATCTACATTTATTTGCCAGTATAAACCAAGCATTGTATAATTTAGAAAAAGCAATACATCCAGCAAATTTTTTTTGCAAAACTGAACTTATCAAAACTACCTGATCTGCGTTTTGACTAACGCAGTTAGTTTTCCAGTAGTTTTCTTTTTTCAACAAAATAGTTAGGCTGCCGTTATCGGCAGTCTTCTTCAGTGGGTCAATCCTCACCAGTTTTACAAAATAAATTGCTTCATTAGTTTGTTTTGTAAAACTGGTGAGGATGGACCAACTGAAGAGGACTGCCGATAAAGGCAGCCGAAATATTTTTTTGAAGAAAGAAATCTACTGGAAAACTAACTGCGTTAGTCAAAACGCAGATCAGGTAAACTCATCCAGTAGACCGGTTTCGTCCCTATTGGGACCTCATCACGTTTTTTTCTACATTTATCGCGTATTGGATGAATCTCATTTTGCTACACTACACAATGTGTATATTTTACTGACATATATATGTTCATAATGGGTCAGGTGTTTATATTAGGTTCGCAACCTTCATTAAAGTTATTGTCATCACCGACCGCGTAACCAGTGTTCATTTAATTATATTTTTCTAACTTATTCGTTTGTGAAGAGTAGTGGAAGCGCGTGTTTGAGGTTTAATTGCAATGCCAGTTTATCGATTCACAATTTAAAGTCCCCTGCTCCCATAGTTAAGTGGTATATGACAATTAAGTCTTTATTTGTGTGTTGAGGGGGATTTTACCCCCTACAAATGACGGTCATTTTATATAGATGTATAATTAAAACCTATTCCAACCTGTTTTGTCAAACTGCAAGTAAAAGTTAATCCCTAAACTCAGCAAAATGAAGATATCTGAAGGACTAACACCCATCTATACCTTAGAGCTTCTGTCCAAGTCGAGAACCATCAAAGTCGTAAAACGAAATGATATGTCTTCGGTGTAAAAACTATTTATGTACTAATTTTTATCGTTCAATACAGAAAATATGGCATAAGTATATGCGTATTTATTTTTTTACAAGCAAAGCGTTACCATATTCTTTATTATTAACATTGGTATTTTACTTGCCGAAAATTTTAAACAGTACTAAATTGCTGCATGCATACATTTTTTAATGTAGTTAATGCTGTCAATATATCAGTCTTAACTGAAAAAGGGGCTGGGCCGTTTTACCCTAGCGCAGTAGATTGAAATTTATCACCTAACTACTGCAATATACAAAATAAAACGACATAAATTCTATATCTCTACTTAAATGCGTACCATACGATAGGTCTTTTCTAATGTAAAAATATGTCAAGACAAACTTGTTTATCTCAGGCCTATATTTTTTTCATAAACATTTCTGTCATATAAACACTCGCTCTAATTGATGACAGTTTGTGTGCCCCCGAAGCTTACATATTTGCAAATTCAGGGTCCGAGCATCCTTTCAAACAACAGAAAGAGCAGTTAAATATTAATAATCAATAAAGTTATTAACTAATTATTGTACTAATATTATTACGAATAGCAATTAATTTTAAAATATATAAAATATTCCTGCGTACAATTCTGTCCATTCATCAATATATTGTTTGATTTATTCGTATATATATATATATATATATATATGTATATATATATATATATATGTATACCTTCAAGAAATATTTACACAAATAGTTTTTTATATTGTTATCTATCAATATACATATATGCATGTCTACCTATCTGTATATTTATCTGGCCTTCTATCATTTAACTTAATTCATATTTATCCACCTTATCTTATTCTAATGTGTAATCTAGCTGCATTTATATTAATCAAGAAATCCTCGTACCTTTCTAAATATTAATTTATCTGTGTATTTCAGAACTGCTGAATTTCGATCTATCTATATAGTACGTTCTCTCAGCACATCTCTATGTATATTTATGTATATGTGTTATTATAGCTTTAGTTATATTTACAATAATCAATAATAAGGAACTTGGTATGTAAATACTGACCATTAAGTACCACATTTATTGGTATGTTCAAGAATCGTATAGTGTAGAGGCACTATCCAGTAGATTTGTTTCTGGCCCTTATTGGAACTCATCACGTATATATTCATCAATTTATTAGCCAACATTCATTTCTGAATTAAGCTCACATATTTTTAAATTATCATGCCATACGTCAATCAGAACAGGTTATTTATCTATGTATAGCTTTTAACCTAACTGTACGCCTATCTATTAATCTAACCTTTTTCGTCTTATCTACTAGGCTATCTAGCTATAGTTCACCTATCTCAATATATGCAATAGGTTTGACAATTCAGCACAGATATTTTGCCTATTTATGTATCATACTGCGCGCAAAATTTCATAGATTCATTTTCCCACTCGATTACAATGGAAACGGATATACGTTGATCATCAAGTGACATTTAGAAGGTTAACGCGTACGGTTTTCTTCGAAAAAATATTTACCACAATTATTGTCTATGGGACAACGATGCACTCTAGTTATTAACGATCAGCACACCGCCGAGTATTTATCACAACTTGGAGAACGATGGAATATGACGTTTTCTAAATAAGTTAAACATGCTATTTTGTAATATAATAATACGTTATTTAGCTTAATTATAAATGATCATATTACATCGTGCTTCAAGAAGTGATAGACAGGTTTTTAAAAAAACTGGTGTGCATAGGAGGACCATAGGTGACAACTGTGGAAAATATACTTCAGTATATCGTGTTAGAGGGAATTATAAGTTCAGCCGCACTGAGCATGCGAGCTTAATGTAAACATAAACCCCTTTGTATTTAAATAGTTTTATTTTAATTACTTAACGTAATTAAGAACTATCTAATTGGGTATATCTTATATCCATGTTGGAAAAACTGTAATAAGTTAACTTTCGAGATTGCACAGAAATTTTACAGCCGACATTTCCATTCATACAATGTATGCAAGATAAATAGGGATGAGAAAAGTATAATGTTTTAATTTTGCTTTCCATATATATATATATATATATATATATATATATATATATATATATATATATATATATATATATATATATATACTTTATTCTGAGACTGATAATTATAATTCATTGGTTTTTATAGTAGCTTGCAAACTTTCTACATGTTTATTCAAAACTATTTATTAATAATGCTATTTACGCTCAGATGAAACACATGTAACATTTTGTGTTAAATATTTCGTTGTAAGAGAGGTATTGTGTGATGAAGAAAAGAAATTGATAGCAGTGGACCAGGTTGGTCCTTTCTTTGACGACGTTTGTTCCAAATTTTGCTGAAATTAGGCCCAACATAAAAACGAGGCAATGTATCGTGTGTCTAATACACGAAAACCGGCATATTGAATGAATTTTCGAGTAAATTATACAATGCTTAGTTTGGCACATCAAACGCATGCATTATGGGTGGAATCAAGCGCGTTCGTTCAATTATATGTACTGTCACCAATACCAGCTCCCGTGATGGTTTGCTGAAAATAAGATAGTTCATTGGATGGTTAGTTGGAACTTCCAGTCTAAATGATGCCATATGAGCTCTCTACCTCAAATAGAATGACTATCATTAGTTATATCAGTTATAGCATAACTTAATATTGCGTGTGTATGTACGCAGCAGGGTAGCCCAGTATAGACACTGATCTGAGCAGACGTGTCTAGGTTCGTGACTCTATGCTGCAAATTCTGCCGTTCGTGATGATTCATTAAGAACGGAACGGACTACTGAATGAATTGGCTCTTTCAGACCTATATACCTCCTAGTTTATACTGACAAATGCAAGAATTTATACGTAGTTAGAAGCTTATATCAAGATCGCAACCTTGATTATAATAATATTTTCTGTTTTCTATCCAATAATCGCAATTCGGTGTAACTAGATATAGCGTAAATATCGAAAGCATAAATGCAAGTCCAATTGTAATAAAGGCCATAAATCAGTTACGTATATTTTGTGCCAGATTGTGTTGTGCAGAGATGTTGCAGTACAGCAATGTATATTCTAGAATCAAATCTATCATTGGAAGGCCCTGTCGCGACAATTCCTGTGAAGTTGCTGATGAGTTCTGTAATAAGGATGAATCCGGGCCTACTTGGGTGAATTTTCTTGCTAACTTATGACTGTAAATTTTACATCGATACTATATTTACCGCGAAAATTCTGTACAAAATTATATATATATATATATATATATATATATATATATATATATATATATATATATATATAATATTGATTGAAAGTACATAAAAGTAAAGGTATTCGCAGGTGTGCTTAAAGTCATTGTCGTTGTATCGTAGATTATGTCTAGACTGCCTTGTATTGATGGATTGAGTTTTAACTTTTCGCTTTGTTGGCTGTTACGTTTATGTAAGTTTTTACCCGGAATTTAGCCTTGCGTTTCGCCTAGTTCCTCAATTTTGTTCTGTTACTCTTAACAGCTCGCGCAAAAGTGGACTGTAGTATTGTATGCTCATATTTTTTTGAATTTATATATATATATATATATATATATATATATATATATAGTTTGTGTGTATTTGCATACGCACGTTTACTATTTTCCCTTGTTTTGAAACATTTCCTCCTCAGTCTATTTGATTTAAATAAACATACCAATGCTTTTAGCTCATCGAATTATAACTATAGTAAAGCAGTGTGTTTCAGTCGTTAGAGCGACATATGCGGGAACAGACTTGTCCAGGTTCGAGTCCTATCCGTGTCAAAATCTGGACAGTTCGTGAAGAGATCCAAATAAGGAGGAAACCGGTCTATTGGATAAATTGCCTTTTCAACAATATATGGGTGCCTGTAGCTTAATTGATAAACCGTATGTACATAACGCCTATACAAATCAAGATCGTAACTTTAATTATATTAACTATAATCAAATCGTTGTTCTCGGAAATATTTCTCACTTCCTCTTTTTCAGAATTAAAATAATATAGTTATTTCTATTATTTACTTGTATCTTTCAAACGTGAACTGTATTAAAGTCAATTTCTCCAGTTCACCGGTAAAATGTTGACGTCGTTATATTAATCTGGTTGTAAAATTGGTCCATAATCATTCGGGATTATCGATCCATTGAAACATGTATCAAAACAAATTTAGATATTTTGCCTTTATTGTTCAAAAACGTAAATATTATATTTAATCAAATGTTCATAGTTGTTAAGTTAAGGCGCATTATGTTATTAATAAACAAATAGACTTTAAAGTATAAAGTTTAATAATTTATATTGATATGAAAGTTTATTAATTCTTGTGAGAATAGTGTAACTTGTGTGGCAATTGAATTGTTTTTTATGAATATTTAATCCCAATGCACGTTCAGCTGTCAAACAACATTGCGAGTGGCGGTAGTTTTCCTTATGTTGTCGATTTGACTGCTTCCAATAAAATGAATTATGTTTTAGCTTCCAGCTCGTAAACTGATTTAAATAATTTGAGCAAATATGCATCTAACCAATTGACTGCGATTTGCACATTTCCAATAAGTAGCATTTCATTGTGTTTAAGCAATCCTGATAGGAACTATTTTGACTGTTATCAATCCCAGATGCTTAATCGTGAAACGTCTTCAAACGGTTTAACATACAGTTCGAAGCATATGCCCTATGATATAGGGATACCTGCTTTTTCCATCACCTTGCCTACTTGACCTTCCCATCATGTAGTAGATGTACCTACACAAAATTACTTAATATCCTGTTTAAATCCAATATTAGAGGAAAAATATAAAACACCCTAGAAAACATAATATATGCATTTCAATTATTGCAATTATCAGTGTGTTAACTGTTAGTTAAAACATTCTACATAAATAGATTGTCTGAGAATTTTACTTACCTTCTTCATTGATTTTCCATTTCTCGTTGGTTTCAGACTTCAAAGTCAACTCTCAACTATTCGGCTAACAAGAAGAAGGATTTTTAAAAGAAGATATTCTATTTCGACTCCGATCATAAACTGAACTATGAACTTCTATTGATTGGCATTGAGTTAAATGCCAAAAATTGCGCAAGTAACCCGGGACAACTGTCTCTGATTTGTAAAACTTTCCTTGAACCATAATTTGTTTATCGCGAAGTCAATTCTTCCTTACAATAGAGTTGGTATCTGCCAAAACAGAAGATGTGACCTGTTTCATCGCTGAGTCGATAGTGATATCAGTAATTATCATCAGAACTATCACACTCCGGTAAAGCAGATCTATGCTCATTATAATCAACGATGAAGAAGGGTTCAACGCAATAAATTGACCAAAGTTTCCTGCTCAGATGAATTCGAGCAAAGTCAATTTTCAAGTAGCCGCCTTTAACCCGTTTGAAAATTTGTGCACTGAAGACGTACACAAATGTGTAACAATATATCAGGGATGCCCACGCTTCTCCTGAACGACTTGTAGACAAAGTCGATAGTGCACTATTTAGCTCCTGGAATTCCTTTTCACCTCATTCTCTGCAATTGTTGCGACTTAGCAAGTGAGTGGTTGGCAATTAAGACAAATTAAACAGCAAAGACATATCTCATTTCGCAATCAAAGTGAAGGTGAGCAAATGTTTCAAGTTGCCATGGTTTTCGCCTGATTCATAACAAAACAGTATGATATTGTAATTGATAGGACAACTTAATTAACGCAATGAGTACTTGGCTCATTGCAGCACATGCAGAACGTTTCACTTTGAATAAAGGTTGCAATCTTTAGCACAACACCTCAATCAATACAATATACATTTGCCAGTAAATCAAGTACTATGCGTAGAAAAAGGCCTGTCCAACAGCTCAGCTTCGTCCTTATCACGTACAGTCCATTTTGTGATAGAGCCAGGCCCCGAAACTGAGAACGTCTGCTTTGGTATCTGTTGCTCAATCACAGAACCAATTTCATGTACAAAGTACACGGAATATTCAGTTTTACATATTAGCCGTTTCATCATAGATCTTTTCCCTTTGCAAATACGTTTGCAAAATCTGCACTATAAGCTTATAGTAAAGTCACTATATGAGGAAAATAAGCCTTAGCTAATGTAAAGTTAAGATTTCCCTCAACGTGGATTATTTCTAAAGAGGTTAGATTCTAAGAAATCTGCCTGTAAAAATACAACTGCGAAACAAATAACAATGTATACAGCAGAAAATATCCTCGTATGAATAAATAAACCTAACAATTAAATTAGAAACAAAAAATGAATATGCAATCATGGGTTTAGGCGTTAAACGCCTTAACAAATTAATTCAACTGAATGAAAGAACAAAGTCATTTGAATGAAAGGAGACCTCTATGTCTACATACTGTTTATCTATAGAAAAAAGTAAGAGAAAGAAAATACATCAAAAGTACAAATATAGGAAATATATTAAAACAAAAAAAAACGTACTCAATAAAACAAATATAAATAGATATAAACATCCATAACTACACAAAAGACATGAATGATGAGAATAAATATAATTACACTACAAAAATATGTTTAAAAACTAAATAACGTGTATAAATAAACATATGCGTAACAATGACATTTCCATACATACAGTCCTTATCTTTATGTACATACTACTTATTGATATACACATAAATACATATATACATTCAAGTATACATACATATGATTCCCTCTACACCGTACATTCATATGCTATACATAAATACTTTAAAAATACACGCGTACAACACATATATATATATATATATATATATATATATATATATTTATATATATATATATATATAAACATCATTATAGATTCATTCATTCATGTTTATATATATATTATATTAATATTATTATATTATATTATATATACATATACATATATTATATATATATTATTGTATTATATTATATTAGATAATATTATTATATTTTAAAACATACATATATTATATATATTATATTATTATTATTATTATTATATTATTAATATTATTAATATATATTATTATTATTATTATTATATATATTATTATTATTACCAAATAATTAATATATTATATTATTATATTAATACTAATATTATTATTAATATATGATATTATTACATAAACATACATACATATATATATATAATATATATATATAATAATATATATGATAAATATTATATTATACATAATATACATTATATTATATATTATTATTATTATTAACTAATATTAATATTAATATATATAAGATAATATTAATATTATATTATATATTAAGAGATATAAATATTATTATTATTATATATTATATATATATATTAATTATATATTATTTTATATTATTATTAATATATATATATAGATATATTTAAATATACATATTAAATGATATGATATTATTATTATTAAAGATATTATTATTATTATAGCTAATATTATTATTATTATTATATATATTTACATTACATTAATATTACATTACATACATACATTAATATTAAATATATTACATTAAAGACAAGTATTATTATATACATACATTACATAAATAATATATTATTGTATTGTTATTTTATTTACATTACATATTATATTATTAAATATTAATATTATTATATTATATTATTGCCATTACATATTATTACATATTATTACATATTATTATTATTATTATTATAATATTATATATATATTATTAATATTAAATATTGCCATACATATTATACATACATTACATACATTACATACATTATATATATTATTATTATTACATTATATTATTATATTATTATTATATTATTAATATTACATTATTACATAATATAATATATATATAATATATATAATATATATATGTATTACAAGATATAAGTATTATACATACATTACATTAAATATAATATAAGTATTATTATTATACATTAAAGATACATTATTATATTAAATATTACATTATATTACATACATATATTATATATTAATATTAAATATTAAAGATACATACATACAATATATTACATTATTAAGATATTATATTATATATATTATTACATTGAAAGATATAGTTATTATATATTAAATATTAAAGATTTACATTATATTATTATTATTATTTATTATTACATATATAAGATATATATTATTAAATATTATATTATTATTAATATTATGTATATACAGACGAACATACATGCATGTATACATATACATTAAGAGCTGTTATTATTATTACATACATTAAAGATACATATTATTAAGATACATACATTACATTACAGATCTAACATATACGTATATAGATATTATTAAGAAATAAGATACATACATAATATTACATACATACATTACATACATTACATACATATTATTACATTACATTACATATTACATACATTACATACATTATAATATATTACATTAAATATATATAAAGATATATATATATATATATATATATATTATATTACATACATTACATTAAGATACATACATACATACATACATTAAAGAGAAGCATTGTTATTATTAGAAGAGCTATTATTACATACATTACATACATACATTATTATTAATATTAAATATACATTACATACTATATTAAAGACATTGTATATAAGATTAGCATTATATATACATACATTAAATATTAAATATTAATATTATTATTAAGATTAAAGATATTATTACATTATTATTACTATTAAGAAACATATTAAATATTATTATTATTATTATTAATATTATTATTATTATTATTATTATTATTATATTAATATTATATTATATATATTATTAATATTATTATTATATTAATATTAAGAAGATATTATTATTATTAAATTATTAATTACTTTATATATATATATATATATTATATTATTAATTATATATATTATATTAATATAATTAAAGATACATATTATTATTATTATTATATTATTAGTTATATTACGCATATATAATTATATATATATATTAATATTATTATTAAGATATTATACATATTATTACATATATATTATAATATTATTATATTAATATTATTATTAATATAATATATAAAGGAAAGACGAATATTATTACTAAGATAATTATTAAAGAGTTAATTTTCCATACCCCATTATTATTATAAATATTATTATAAGAACATATACATACATATACAAATATATTACAAATATACCTACAAATATAATATATACACATACATACATATACAATCCCTCCACAGAAATAATTACTTCTTTATATCGCATATGTACATGTATCAATAATAATTCATGAATGTAGTTCCTACATTAAATGTACATGCATCGTTGATGTAATATATTAATGCATAAATATTGAATGAGTGAAATTTTTCGTTTGTGTGAGGCGATTCCGAGAAGCCTGCGTAGGTAGCCGATTCATTTATCTAGGATGCCCTTATGTGTTACTTAATTTTGTATAATTAATTAAATAATAATATTCTACAAAATTATGCTTTAACCTAAAATTGCTAGTACATTTTAACAATTTCTCACCGGTACTCTGTTGAAATTATCTGTGTAATGAGGAAATGGGGCTTCAAAGTTTATTATTCCTTTTTTTTCATTCATCGAACAAATGTTTATAAATGCAGATTCTCTTGCTAGTTGCCATTTGCGAGTTCCTTGAATGTAAAATCATTTGGTTCTAAATTTTATGTTATTTGACGTCTGTCGACTTTTATTTGTAATCTCTTTCTCCTTAGAGTGCTACGTACATTAAAGCAGAATGAACGGCGTGAGAAATATAAACTTGCCTTGTTACTAGCGGCTTTTATTTAAATTCTCAGGTAGTTTAGTCTTTGTCGCTTGTGACTAGGTTTCATTGGTGAATCAAATTGCATGCTAACATTAAAATGAGTGTTTAAAATTTATTCCCAACACCCACTGTCGTTAATTGCTATCCGTTTTTAGATTTTCCCTATGCTATTTGTGCATATTAAATCGCGTAACTGAAGTTTGTTGAATTTTCCCATAGCAGTACTAGTCATAATGTATTCTTTAAGAAAGTTTGTCTTCACACACAACCTTGATTCTATTTTCCTGCAGCTTTATTGAAATATAGCAGATAAAACTCTGAAAAATCAATTCACTCTGTAAATTTAATAAGCAAAGATTGTTTAAAGGCTATCATTAAAGTTATTATGCGACTTATTTCTAATAAATTATGAATATGGACTTTCATTTGAATAACTGACATGTCTAGATATCTATTAGGCTTAGTGAAACTAGTAACAGGTCAAATAAACAAACAATGTCTATGCGGGCGGTGGTATCAGTTAATCAAACCAGGGTCACGATCTTGCTATAGACACCACTCCAATTTTGCCTAAACATTTATGGGTATAAACTAAGTATTGCCTAAAGTAGGAAAGACAATTCATCCAGTACATAGGGTTCGTCTACTTTTGAACCTATTTTAGCAATCCGTCCAATTTCCACAGCAATTCTGGACAGTAATTGGAAAAAAACCAATCCACTGGATGAATTGTTTTTCCTACATGTTACGATACTAAGTTTATGCCGGAAAATGTATATGTATAAAGAGAGCGGTGATTAGAGCAATATCGCATGTTTGACCATAAAATATTTAGAAATTAGAGTTTCCACAAATTGCTTCCTTTGGTGGTCTCTTTGCTCTATCAGTTTCGCAAAGATCCCATTGATCCCCATCTACAAATACGCATCGAATTCGTCTTCTTTATGGCTGGGTGCTGATAAGTCCCTTTCCTCCAATGGCTTCACTATCGTTCACTCCAACCACTGGAGAAATATGTTCCACCTTCCACTTAGATTATATGGTTTAATCCAAAAAATAAGTTGTCGCACTTCACATAAAACCAAACATATTTATTTTTAAACGTCACACTACATTGCAAAACTAACATCAGTCGCAGATCTTGACGAGTTTTCGAACTTATTTGATCATAAAAAGAAAACGATGGCAAACTGACCAGCAAGGATCAAAACGCAACGCATGTGTAAGAGAAGCGAAATTTGATATGTGGCGATTGTCTCAGGTTTTCTCGCATAAATTTCAAATTTGGCGACGCTTGCATAATTGTAATATTCGTAATTGATAAGCAATTATGCAGCCGACATGACCAGTCAAATTTGAATGCCTTTGGTTATGCATGCATTACGATTTGATTCCCGACAGATAATTTGCCGTCGTGCTCTGATGAAGATCGTGGAAGTTAGAAACGTATCATTATGTGTGATTGGCGGTAGTTTATCTTTGTTGCGCAACTGGTTAAACACTGTGGGATTGGTACTTGTATGAAGCTCGCAAACTTTATTTTTTAACTGTTGCACATCTAATATCATTAGTCAAAGATTGAATCAAGGCTAGTTTTATACAATTCATTCATGATAATTTATATAGAAAGTATTAGTTCCCAATAAAAAGAATAACTAACTTTCGTATTGAATTAGTACCATGAAAAATATGCTAACTGATGTCAGTTGAGGTAAGAGAATACTGCTTTTCTAGAGCTGAACGTTTATGGACTGGTTGGTATCCTTAACATTGCTGATTTTTGCGAGGGTGCACCTTAATTGAATTCACATGATTTAATATCATGTTGGAATTTCTTCTGCTTGAATACCCACTTATAGGAGATTGAATCGTCCAACTGATTCACATCTGTTGATCAAATACATAGCCGTTTTAGGACAGTGCTGGCTGCAATTGGTGAATCTCCGGTAAGCTGGAAAAGCATGTGCACATGGGACAATATAGTTTTATTCTAATTTTGATATTTAATTCTGGTTACGTTTGAATTATTGTGTTGCTAGGCTGCAATACATAATACTTAAAAGCAAATATTATATTTCTCTGCTTCTAAGACCATATAACGATTAGACCTAAAGTCATTTTGAAGGATACTTAGGCAACTATCTTATTAAAATATGCATTACCTACTGTCCACAGTTTCCATACATTGTCAAACACAATGTTTAGCCCTGATATCAACTAGCACTGTTAGACATAATCACGCACGCTTACACCTGTTCTGTAAACACCAGTCACATAATTGTTAATGTATCCGGTGAATAAAACTAAATTTTGAGATGGTAGTATGCACTTTCTAGTTTGGTTACATTGGTTTTATTATTATTATTATTATTATTATTATTATTATTATTATTATTATTATTATTATTATTATTATTATTATTATTATTATTATTATTATTATTATTATTATTATTATTTTATTTTTTATTAAAATTACTAAAAATGTATCAGCTGGACCATAAAAAGTTATTTTCAATTAAAATCGGATACTTATATTTGTACATAAACCATTTCACTGGTAACAACAAATTCGTTATAAGTTTGCAAATAACTTTAAGTCGACAATAAATCGTTAATTTATTTAATAAAACCAGTTCGTATCAATTTGAAACAGTATAATGTCCCCTAAATATAGATATTTAAATAAACATACATATCCTAATATATATATTTATATATATATATCGCCTGTAATAATAACCTGTTCAAATGATCTGTTATTAAAAGAGACTATGGGTTGGCCTATGGACTTTATTTAAAATTACAGCATCATGGAAGAATTTGATTATATCTTCTATATATATATATATATATATATATATATATATATATATATATATATATATATACTCCAGTTAAGAATATCTTAATTTTCATAATACAGACATTTTTTGGTTACAAATTCTTTATTTGTTTCTTTAAGAAAAATATGTAATGGGTATTAATAACTCTTTTGACTCTATCTAACATAATTATTTGCAATCAATTATTGTTAAATTGTATTGGTTATAATTATTTCGTGACAAACATAATCTAAAATTAAGTTATATGATAGAGGTTGGTACAATACCGGGTATTTTATTTTCATAATTACCGCCATTTCACTTTTATTCACATAATCAAATTCGTTTATGCTTTTATTTACTAGTCTACTTGACATAGGAGGAAATAATATGTTGATAATATAACTTCTCTGGCATAGAACAATAGAGGGCATCATTAATTATTACTTTAATCCTATAATAAACCATTGTCAGCCTTGCGGTTACATTGGTTTCCTTGACATCCTTATTGTGGATCGGTTGACAGGGCTGATAATTTTCCTACCTAACTTCTCTTAATTGAAAAGTGCATTACGCGTACTGCATCTTAATTATGAAATGCAAACCATTATTCAGTAATATTCTTGGTGTATTCAGCACTATTCTAAAGCGATACATTTATATGCATTTAGATTTAATTGTTTATATAATATGAACCACATCAACATAAAAGTTATCAAAACTTCATTATTGATTTGTCGAAAGTAGAGGGCCTGATTGGCCGGTGTAGAACAAATTAAATGGGAATTGCGTCTGAGTCGACATTTAAGTGGAAGATTAAACTACATGAATTTATTTACCGGAACATATGACGCACCTGGATGTGAGACACATCTATTATGAACGAGTTATTTATCACATATAATGTGCAACGGCTTAAAAGGCGCATTTAGATCACTTTACTAATAACACTTTTATTCTCCACTTTAATATTAGTTATATAGAGTTAATAAACAGCTAAAAATCGATGCAATGAGCGTCTAACATAAATATTAACAGTGTTTTATAATGAAATACATCGCAGAAGAACCGAATAGCATCCAGTACATTTTACCTATTTACAATATGTCCATTCATTTTTCTTTCAAGCAACGTTTTTAAACACACACACAAACACACATATATATATATATATATATATATATATATATATATTATAGCGTATTGCCCGTTTTCGTGTGGAAATTATTGATTATCTGTGCCTTATATTCCGTTAATACGTGTTATGTATTATATTATAGATCATTACCTGGAACAACAGGGAATTGAAAAATGTAGTCCCAAGTAAATAAAATTAAATAATATATTGACAATAAGGTTAAATAATATTTAACAATAATTGATTTGTAAGTAGTGTGGTAATAATTTCAAACCAGCTCTGCGAGCTTGAATTAAACACAATCCCACGTATTTGCACCGTCGTCGAACAACATAACAAAACTACCGCCAGTCGCACGTTTCTGCCGCGATTGACCTTCACGATCATCGTCGACACGACAACTGACTATCGAGAAGTCAAACCGCATTGAATATATATGGAAATCAAATTTAGATACGTGCGGCCTCACCCTGCAGTCTCGCCACATTGGCACTGACTGGAAAAATACAATGGGATTAGTGCCACTTCAAGTTCGCAAACTGATTTGAAAGAATTGCGCCACGTATCAATTCATGCAAATTAATTATTGTTAAATTTTATTGCCTGTATGTATACGGCGAAAGCTGCAAATACACGTTCGTGACTGCATAGAAATTGGTAGCCGATATCAGTCAAGTTCACGTATGTGACTGATAGAGCAGAGCCGCATCTAAATTTATTTCCATATATATTCAATGTACATCCTCGATAGTCAGCCATGTCGTACTTTACGATGGTCTATGGAAGGTCGAAATCGCGTCATGCGTTGCGGCTGGTGTGGTAGTTTTGTTATGCTGTTCGATGACTGGGTTACATAATGGGATTGGTGTTTACTTCAAGCTCAAAAACTGATTTGAAGAAGGTTAACATTGGCTGTTGCGGCAAGTTAATATATATGCAAGTAAATATTAGGGTGCTATGAACCGGGCAACAAATTAGTTCAGTTTTGACTCATGATGTCCAAAGCGCAGCATGGACGGAAAAAGTATATATGAGTCGCCAGTAAGCACGAAACTAATGCATGAGATTTTACTTTCCGTTCATGCTGTCTTTGGTTTATCCTCTATCGCAAACTGAACTAATTTGTTACTAGGTTCACAACACCTAATAGATACTGACAATAAGGTTATCATTGATTCCGCGGACGGTGGCAACATTTGCATAAAGGAATGGAAATATTGTGATACTGGATTTATGAAAACACAGAACAGATGAGGAAAGTTAATTAATAATGTTTGTGAGCTTGAAATAAACACCACGTCCAATATAAATAAATAAATAAATAATCATACAATAAATGGATAATTTGCAAGTTTGCAACATTTGTCTATTAGACCAAGAACTTAATGATGTAGTCTGAAAGACAATAAATCACTAGCGACTCATCTGTAGGCAACGGTAGTATGCCTTATACCCATTACATCTTTTGGTGAGAAAAAGGTGACAATTGGACGGGACAATCACCTATACGAAAGGTTAAACATACAGTAGTGGAGCTAGCTTCATATAAAGTCTTAGAAAATGCGACTTCATAGCCAACTCATTATATATGATATATACCAAGCCTGTATATGGTACCAACATTATGGTTCCTGAGTCGGTACTTGACACCATCAATATAGATGCCAAGTCGGTACATTTAACCAACATTGTTTCCTGCTCCGGTACATGGAACCAACACAATTGATTTGAAGATATGTTACTGTTCACCAAAATTGAGAATTTTTATTTCTTATGAACACCTGTTACTCTAGAAAATCCACACACTTTGGCCTTGATCAATATCAGTTATCACTTTTAGCGGTAACCATGATATCATTCAATTAAATATATAACAGTTATATATCGTTTGTTGCCCACCTAGTAACAAATTAGTTCAATAGAATCAGAAGGATAAACCAAAGTTAGAATGAACGGAAGATATAATCCTATGGGCACATTTGTTTCGTGCGTACTTGCGATTCAACAACCATAATTTTGGGACATTTTACAGGCTCGTTATACATTATATATAATTAGTTGTCATTAAAGTCGTATAATCGAAGACTTTATATCAAGTTAGCTCCACAACTGCAGGTTTACACATTAGTATAGGTGATTATATCATCCAATTTGCCAACATTCCTTACCGAAATATATAGTAAACGTAAGGCGTAATACCGATTCTTACTGATGTGTCGCCATTTAGAACGAAACGAATGTGCAAATGAGATTATATCTTCCGTTCATTCTGACTTTGGTTTATCCTCCCGGTCCTATTTGAGTCATTTTGCTACTAGGTGCACAAGACATAATACAAAATTACATACATATAAGCTCTCCGTAACAAAGGGGAGCTGACTAGCCATAACTTATGAGTTCAAATATGATCAAATGTATAAAACAAAGGCATCGTAGACGAAAAGTATAATCTCCTGCACATTTGTTTTGTGGTTATCGACGACTCCTCACTATGAGATCGAATTACACCCTTTACGCACTATATATTTTGGTGAGGAATTTAGGAGAATAGGACGGTGTATTCCTCACCAAAATATATAGTTGTTAAAGTGCGTAATACCGGCTCCTAGTGTTGAGTCGCCAATAAGCACGGAACGAATGCGCACGAGATTATATGTTCTGTCCATTCTACCTTTGGTTTATCCTTCTGGTCATATTTGAACTAATTTGTTACTAGGTACACAACATCTAATACACAATTTCAAATATGTTAACTCTACGCTACAAATAGTATCTAACTGGTTATAACTTAATTTGCATCGTGAAGTACCTCTCAAAATAATCAGTCAGCTTATTTGTCATTTGCAATGGAAATATTGGCAAACTAATTTTTCTTTACATATTACAGATAACCGTGAATATTTTTCATAGAAAAATATTGTGCAATATCTTTTTCTAAATGTGAATGCATTTCTGTGTTCTCTATCAAATATGTCATTTTAAAACAATCAATTGCAAAATCGAAAAATTCAGCAGTTTCAGACACAACATAAATTCGTTGTTTGAGGATGGAAACTGTTTTAAACCAATTAAAGTATCCGACAGTTACACGTTTATTGACAAGACAAACGGATTTTAATACCAAACAGCCCGTTTAAAATTGCAGTCTGTGTGATTTATGCAGGAAGAAATATTAGGTTAATCCAATAATGATACTTTATTTATTCGATCAAGTTTGCGAACTCAAGATAAACCCGTCTACGATAAAATTCTGGACTGTACCTGAAACCGGTCTCCTGGATGAATCGCTTTCACAATCTGAAACAATGCTTAGTTTATTCTGATAAATGTATCTAAAGTGAAATTAGTTTTTATTTCAAGTTCGCAAACTGAAGTAATTTTTAAAACATTTTTTAGCATGTGTGATTTATGTTCATTTTTATATGTTCCACAACAGGTTAGATGCAATTGCATTGAAGTTTATATCAATCTTCCAAACTTGTTTTAAAGTAATTCTTTTAACAACCGCACAATCAATGATTCTTTAATTGTATAACTTACATGTGTGTTGTGCTCGTAACAAAAGATTGTGCATTCGATATTTACAGTTAAGTTTACATTGGTTGAGTCTACTATAAGAGTGAGTCGCATACCTGATTTGTCATAGCTTATGTGTTTCGATTTCATTCTCTGATAATGAACATGTAATGTCGATACGGGTCAGTACATGAGACTGACTATCATACTGCTATTCTGTGCGATTGGTGTTTATCTCATGCTCAAAAACTTGATTAAAGAAATTTGTTATCGATACGAGAACTACGTATTTCACTTTTTTTTACTTAAAATGAAAATATTGGTATATTTTCACAAATAAACCTAAATAGACAATATAAATGGAAATGGAGTGTGGAAAATAACAAAATCAAGCATTTTTTATCTTCGAACTTATTGAGATCATACCGGTTTTACGTCATTTCAAATTTTGAAAATACAACAATTATTCGGACGCAATAAAAGTGTAAATGAACATCATTTACCTTCAGTTTCACTTCGATGCATGCACGTGTGTATTCATTATATTTAACTGAATACATATGATTTATGTATACATGCTTTAATACAAAAATACGACGTAAGACTATCTAGTGAAATGAAACAGCTGTTATTAAACTGATTGACACCAGATTTGCTATATTGTTCAACTTATTAAATACAACGGCATCGGTGTTTTACTTGATTTATTGGATTGCTTAATTCTTTATATATATATATATATATATATATATATATATATATATATATATATAATTTAAGTATGTGTGTGTTTGTGTGTGTAATTAGATACCCGCTGGTGGTACTGAAATTATTGTACCGAAACGTTGCCAGTCAACGAAGATTAGATTGTATATCATTTCCAGTGGTTAGTACGAATGATGTTGAAGCGTTCGGAGGGAAGGAACAACTCGGCAGCCAACCACCATGAAGACAAATTCGACGCATACTTGGAAATCGGTATTAATTGGGTCTTTGCGAAATTGATAGTGCAAATCTACCACCAATAAAAGAAAATAGTGGATACTCGTGCTAGTCACCACACAGATCAGGTAACTTTTCAAAGTTTATTTTCCAAAATATTTCTTTCTTTCAATCATTTACTTGCTTCTCCACAAATTCAGGCTGGCAGACACTGGGCTGCTGTTTATTAACCCACAATGCCTCTTATATAGCTTACTTATTTCTGGGATTGCATTTTCTAAATAGTAACTTTAGTTCTCAAAGGTTACTATATATGGTCTACCTAAATGAAAGGCTAACCGTGAAGCATTAGTTAATATATAAATAAAAATTGTGTGTATTGTAGGACACGGTGGCTCACTGGTTAGAGCAATACATTCCGAAGCAGACATGTCCAGCCCCGAGCCCTGTCCGCGGAAAATTCTGAACAGTACGTGAAGAGTTCCCAATTAGATCGCAACCTTAATTTTTTTAAATTTTAATCACCGCCCACGCAACCAATGTTCATTTAATTACGTTAAACATATTTTCGACCAAAGCCCGTTATTTAATCAACGGCTTATGCATGCAAAAGGATAAATAATATCTGAGGCTGAAGACAACATAAACATATTGTCCTATGTGCTTGTTTTATGGCTCGTAAGAAGTATGGCGTAAACTATTTCGGAAAAATTCGTCCGCTGATTCATTTGAGTTTGTTACCAAAATTCAAGAAATGACTGTTTAGAATACGATAATGGCCTCTTAATGCCACGTGTCTGTTTAAAAACGTTCATTTTAAATAAATTAATGACAGTATAGTTCAGACGGCAATCAAAAACATGTCGAAATCTTCGGTCGCAAGTCAAATTCTACGCAGGTTAAATTCACGAAAGATAAATTTTTTCGTATTCCAAGGGAGCTTTTGTATAAATTTGGGTTAAATGGTATTGGAGAGCGTCCTATTTCTGGATGTAGCGATGATTTTTCCATGTCACCGAGTGAACTATTCGTTAAATGAAGACAGAATTTGTTTGCTTAACCAATTACTTAATTTCTTTTTAAATTATTTGCAGCTTGTGCATTAGGCAGAGATAAGTGATATGAATAAGTCGAATTAGTCAATTATTTGTACAAAGAAGGTGAATATTTCGCGAAGGTTTTATGAACTGTGCAAGATTCATTAGTGTTCTGTAACGCAGGCCAACCTCATAAAAAACAGCACTTTGGTTTGCATATCTAAAGCGCTCAGTTTGCCATTGTTACTGTGCGAAACGTAAGAGGTCAATTGTTCTGTCATTTTCTACGAATTGAAATGAAATTCATATTATTGGTACACTTTGTTATCTGCAATATGCGGAGCTTTCACGTAACATTTACTAGCATTACGAGCTTTATCGACATCATCTCTGTTATCAACATCTTCATTGTTATCTCATCGGAAAGTTAATGGCTGAGTTTAAACGTTAACTAGATTTCCTATAATAGGTTAAATGGTTTGCATTCCTTTTGAACATGACAACAGTTACCAGCTTTTTCCGGCACTGCCTTTCAATTATATACAGGAAAAATTTCGGCATTCTGTCAAAATGAAATTGATTGACTCGCCCTCTAAATGGTTAGTGACTGATGAGTGAACTTGTTGAAATAAATCTCCGCTATGGTAAATGTCGGGCATAGTAACGCAACTGGTTTCTATGACCAGGCAACGCCAAAATAATGCACAAAATTTTTGAAGCTACAGCTCCGCTCAGTTCTGGAATTATGACTCCAATACATTATATTTGGCTTCTAATATGAGATGTATTATCAGTATTTTCTATGTAAAGCGCATCCAACATTCGAAGAGAAATTATTGACTTTGTTATTTAATGCCGCTTACATACTAAAAACGAAAACAACACAATAACTGACATCGATTTGTAACTTCCAGATCGCTATACAGTCGACCGGAGCAGTCAAGATTGATTCTGCCAGTGCAAGCTTCAGTTGCATTAATATTTTCCTCCAAAGGAATTACCCTGACATCATTTCATCTAGTCGAGTTCACTTCATGAAAATACTGAAGATAACTTTTTTCCAGTCAAGTTCAATGTATGCGAGACTGCTAGAGGTGAGAGCCGTATATCTAATTTTGCTTTCCATATATATTCAATGCGGTTTGATCCTCGATAGTCAGTTTGCCGTCGTACTCTGATGATGATCATGGAAGGTCGAATCGCGTCAGAGCGTGCGACTGGCGGTAGTTTTGCTATGTGTTGACGGCTGTCTAACAAAATGGGATTGGTGTTTACTTAAAGCTCGCAAACTTGATTTAAAGAATTGTAACCACCACCCGCGCAATCAATTATTGTTTTATTGATGAAAAATTGATCTATGAACTAATGCGAGCTATGATAGTCGGTTGTCATACGATCTTGACAACATAATTTAAAGGGCAACCGTTTCTTTATTATTGCAACACTTGTCTGTACTGGTCTAGACAACATGTGGGGTTTTCAACAATGTGATTCCTTTTAGCGAATACCAGGTCCAGCTTGTTAAAATGTCACACAATATAACAAAATTACCCTCAGTTGTGAGAATAGTGAAAAGAATGACATTAGTGTTTATGACAATAAAAAAACACGGTATACTCAACTATTATCATTCCACAAACAAACACATTCAATGATGTAACAAATTAGTTCAGTTGTGACCAGAAGGATAAACCAAAGGCGGCATGAACGGAAATTATAATCTCATGCACATTCGTTTCGTGCTTACTGGCGACTCATCAGTAGGAGCCGGTATTGATTCCTTACCACTATATATTTGGTAGAATAATGTGGAATAATAGGACGGTATTATTCCACATTCTCCTACCAAAGGTTATGTATGTATGTATGTATGTATGTATGTATGTATGTATGTATGTATGTATGTATGTATGTATGTATGTATGTATGTATGTATGTATGTATGTATGTATGTATGTATGTATGTATGTATGTATGTATGTATGTATGTATGTATGTATGTATGTATGTATGTATGTATGTATGTATGTATGTATGTATGTATGTATGTATGTATGTAATGTATGTATGTATGTATGTATGTATGTATGTATGTATGTATGTATGTATGTATGTATGTATGTATGTATGTCTATATTTATTTATTTATCTATGCATGTATGTATGTAGCATGTATGTATGTATGTATGTGTGTATGTATGTATGTATGTATGTATGGTTGTATGTATGTATGTATGTATGTATGTATGTATGTATGTATGTATGTATGTATGTATGTATGTATGTATGTATGTATGTATGTACGTATATATGTATGTATGTATGTATGTATGTATGTATGTATGTATGTGCATGTATGTATGTATGCATGCATGTAGGTATGTAAGTATGTATGTATGTATGTATGTATGTATGTATGTATGTATGTATGTATGTATGTATGTATGTAATGTATGTATGTATGTATGTATGTATGTATGTATGTATGTATGTATGTATGTATGTATGTATGTATGTATGTATGTATGTATGTATGTATGTATGTATGTGCGTATGTATGTATGTATGTATGTATGTATGTATGTATGTATGTATGTATGTATGTATGTATGTATGTATTTAAGTATGTATGTATGTATGCATGCATGTATTTATGTATGCATGTATGTATGTAGCATGTATGTATGTATGTATGTGTGTATGTATGTATGTATGTATGTATGCATGCATGTATGTATGTATGCATTTATGTATGCATTTATGTATGTATATATATTTTATTTATGAATGTATGCATGTACTTAATTACGTATGTATGTATTTATTTATGAATGTATGTATCTATATATGTATGTATTTATTTATCTTTGTATACATGTGTGTATGTATGTATATGTATATTTATATATATGATTTCTGCATATGTGTGATATGTATTGCGTACCAGGTATCATAAAAATTGATCCACTTTTGGCATGAGCGAAATATATCACATTTTCTTCCTTTCTTGCCACTCATCATTTGTACGTCCTATACCCACTATATATTTTGTCTGTGCATTTGGGACATTTGGAAGTATACCTGTCCCATTTGAACTAATTTGGCAATTAGGTTCGAAAGATCTATTACAAAAACTGTAGTAATATTAGTTCTTCGCAATATACTCTATATAATTTAGTTTACATTTTTAACGCGAAGTGTGATAACTGATGTCGAGCAATGCCGGAGTGTGTGATTCTACTGAAGTAACGTTTGGTCTTAAACATTAATTTTCGATTTTGGTATAATTTGTCCAATCTACGTATCATCAACTTTGTTGTTATTTTTTACAGGTTTGCTATATATTATATACTGTGTTTTGGCATTGAATTCGCACTGTCGAAGATTTTGTATGAAGTAAAACACATTACTGCTTGAATACAGATTCCTATAGGAGTTTCACCTTCTCACAATAGCAGATTTAAGCAAATCTGCTATTGTGATCAGTGTTGTGTTGCCTGAGGATGGTGCTGGAAAGTAGGCACCGAAACGTCGCCAGTAAACAAAGATGTGATAGAACCGCATTTCCAGTTGAAGTAAGAACAAGTCAACCCGATCAAAGACAAAACAAAATTGGAAATTGTGAAAAATCGGATCTTTGTGTAACTGCCCGTGTACAGCTATTACCCGCGTACGCAATACGCGGCATTGAGAAGCTTAATGCTTACACACCGCAAAATATTAACGTCAAAAAATACAGGAGTTTTACCTTCAAAATGTCCCACATTCCTTACCCAAATATATATTTTGTATAGAGCGTAATAACGGCTCCTGCTGATGAGTCGCCAAGAAAAACGAAACGCATATGTACATCAGATTATATCTTTCGTTCATGCTGTCTTTGGCTTATCTTTTTGATCATATTTGAATCATTTTGTTGTTATGTATACAATACCTCATTTCAACTTCCATACATATTAGTTCACCACAATATATAACTCTATATTTGTGATGTTTGAAGATTCATGCATTTAATTGATATAATAAATGGGTTGGATTTTTTAACACAAGGTAATAATATTCTACAAGTGTTTGTGTGAAAATCTTACAAAATATTATTTAACTATATTGAACGCTTGTTTCAATAAAACTGAATAGATACATTTCGAATATTGAATTTCAGCTCTGTCACATGTGAAAACAGTTTTGAGGTAAATAACCTATTTGATAGTACTCCGGGGTCTTCGTGTATTTGCTTCCTTCTCCACGAAAAAATTACCATGTTGGTCCAAGAAAGCACATGCGGATACCAACAGTAACAGTAATATAATATATTTGCTTCACAGTAGACCGTTTATTTTTTGTGGTGCAGATAAATAAATAAATTTGAAAATTTAACCAAAATATATGCTCGTTGTACTCGAATGTCAGTTATCACAACATCGAGAAATTACACGCATATATGCACAGTTAAGCACAAACTGAAATTTATCTAGATATTGGTCAGATGTAGTTTTTTTCTTGAAAAAACAGAAGCACAAGGTTAAATAAATATGCCAGTTGTAACCTGCATTAATCTTAGTTTGAGTTTAATGGCGGTATGTTGTTCTGTGGCTTTGCACAAAAAACAGTCAATGAAAAACACCTCAAATTCTACACAAATAACGCAACGGCCGTATAAATATATTTTGAATTCAAGAATACCGCCATGTTATTTAGTGTAGTATCGGTGAAATTTCGATAAACAATAAAATTAGCGTCGTGAAATCTAACAAACAATGTGTTCGGATATGACGGAGCTAAAATGAGACGCAATACAAATTTCAATTAATTTGTGGAGTATGGTTGTTAAAAATATATACCGCAACAAGAATAATTTTAGATATGATAATTTGCCTCGCAGTATTGACACATAACAATAATTGGTTATATTATTTGCATCAAAGTTGCGAGCCTCATATAAACACCATTCCCATTATTTACGCATATCAGTACAAAAAAGGGAGAACAATTAATCCAGTAGACGGATTTCAAAACTGCGATTTATTGGCACAGTGGATAGACTCACAGTCTTCGAAGTAGACGTGCCCAGGCTCGAGCCCTGTCGGCAGCATAATTATAGACAGTATTTGAAATGTTTCCAATGTAGATGAAACCGACTTGCTGGATAAGTTGCCTTTTCTACATTGTACAATTCATATCGTTTATTGACAAATGTATGTATATAATGGGATTGGTGTTTATATCAAAATCGCAACCATGATTTAAATAATTATTAACACCGCTCGCGCAAGAAATGATCGATTAAACAGTTTTATTGAATTATAACGTTTGGCTCCCTAATCACCACTGTTACTGTTAGACTTTATTCTCCTTTTCTAAGATGAGACATTATTTTATATTGTCAAGCAATTACATTGTATTGGGTCTAGTATGGCTAAAATCAATCATATATATTTTAGATACGGTTGGTATGCCATATATATATATATATATATATAATTAACTTAAAATTTTCATTACGTAATGAATACATTATCTATACATGTTCCGTCACTGCATAAATACTTTTATTATAATTTAATTAAATAGTATCTCCACGATAGACGTGGTGCCCCACCTAAAATGAAATATCTGGGCTGGCCAGTTGGAAATTCTGGTGGAAATCTATATAAAAAATGTTCCATCAACGGTAAAGACTAGGTAAAAATCTTAAAGCTGGTATACTAATAAAAAGTAAGTTCAAAGCGTGGCCACGGCAATTTTGGCAATTATGAAGAACTTATCAATTGGCGGAAAATTGTCTAGTTCATAAAGTATTATTGCTTCATATTCATTGCTTTGTTTATACTAATATTATATATATATATATATATATATATATATATATATATATATATATATATATATATATACACATTTGTACCTGTGAGGATATCTAAAGAGTATTTTCTAAAATTGCCACTGTCAGAATTTGAACCATGGCATATTTTCATTGGACTTACAACACATCTATTTGATGACCGGGATCGTGCATTACATGCAAATGCCCGATATTTACAAAATTTTTAGTCAATTTAATTAAACGAAAATTAGTTACGTGTGCTTAGTTCCCAATTAAGACAAACCGGTCTACCGGATGAATTGCCTTTTCCAAACCATACAATTCTTAGTTTATACTGACAAACGTATGTACATAACGGGTCAGGCGTTTATATCAAGATCGCAACCTTGATTAAAAAGTAAATTTAGCCAATGTTTCCTTCAGGTAGATCCTATTTGTCATCACTTTACACCCAATGTTCCAACTTTCTCCTAACCTGTACTTTTAGGACAAATACAATGCTCTTAGTGGTATCGAATTGGAATATAATTCTGGAATTTTAATGAGTGTTCTTTCGGTATTTACTAAAAATTCCATAACATAATTAATGCAATTCTCTAAGTAGGCCATTTTTATTATTGTGTACTAATCCAGTACTTTTCATAATGGACGAGACGTGGATTTTATTATAACTCGCTAATTAGAAATAGAATACCAGGTGTGCGAGCGGTATACCTGATTACCCGAACCAAATACATGCATTGAGAATTGATCATTTCTAGATAATTCGACGTCGTGATCATATTATGATCAAAGAAGCTCGTAACGCTCTAGTACGAGTGACAGTCAGTTTGCTGCTATCTTCCAGGCCAGATGCAACAGGATTGGTCGTTATCTAAACTTGTAAACTTAAAATAAATATTTTTGTCACCACCTGTTCAATCAATAATTGATTAATTGTGTTGCTTATGTATGTGTGGAGAAAACTGCAAAATTCAGTCCTTGAAGCATAGAAATTGAACAATCGAAATTTCCAGACAGGTATAATGTATACAATTTAACAATAATTGATTGCGCGGGTGGTGGTAACAATGCTTTAAATCAAGTTTGCGAGCTTGAAGTAAACACCAAACCCATTGTATTTAACCAGTCTTCGAACAACGTAACAAAACTACCGCCAGCCGCAACGCACTGACGCGTTTCGACCTTCCATGATCATCATCAGAGTACGACGGCAAACTGACTATCGAGGATCAAACCGCATTGAATATATATAGGTATCCCCCATAGTCAGTTTGCCGTCGTACTCTGATGATGATCAAGGAAGGTCGAAACGCGTCAGTGCGTTGTAGCTGGCGGTAGTTTTGTTATGTTGTTCGACAACTGGTTAAATACAATGGGATTGGTGTTTACTTCAAGGTCGCAAACTTGATTTAA